>PVKM010049637.1:0-10907 GCA_004027735.1 Carollia perspicillata
CATAATTGGGGAGATAGTTTAGCAGGTTTGGGGGAACCCACTCAAAGTTTAGTCTACTCTCAATTTCTAGGACATCAAGCTACTTTCATGAAGGTGAAGGTGACAGGCAAAACTGACAACATGGTGGTAACCTTCAAGATGATAACAATAGCAGCCAGTATTTATGAAGCAACAAATATGTTTCCAGGACCAAGTGAGGTATTTTCACATAATTAACTCATTACCATTGGTGATATTATTACTGTTTTTTCAATGAGTACACAGAAGCTCAGAAAGATTAGTAACTTGTTTGAGGTCACAGAATTAGTAAGTGGCAGGGCTAGGATTCAAACCTAGGCCTCTCAAGAATCAGACTGCACTTATCATCATCCTTCCTCCCTACTCCTACAGCACCCTTCCCCTTGGATCACTCATTCTGGAGATACTCTCCCAACCACAGACATACAGTGGATACTTCAGTTGCTACACCACTGAACAAGCATTTATGGTTTACTCTGAGCCACATCCCGGACGAGACACTGAAAGAAAGGAATGCATAATCCTTGACATCAAGAAGCTCACAGACAGGTGGGGATACCATGTAGCAATTTCTCTTTAATTCTCTCATGGGAGACCTACACTGAACTCTGAGGAAGAAGATACCACCAGCAGAAACCATTACTTCTTTTTTAAGAATAAAGAACATGAAGATGGGAGAATGTAGACTTGTCCGAAGATGTACATCTAGTCCTAACAAAGCTGAAACTCAAACCAGGTAAGCCAAGATATCACAGCCTCTGAATCATCACTGATGACAAAAACAGCACACTCGGGGATGAGAGAAGGCTCTCCTTGCACAAGTCAGGATGCAATTTGCAGACATTTTGCAGAGTAGAAAATACGTGACTCTCTGAAGGGCAGTGATCAATCATCTCAGTCATCTTAAGTGAGACCAGAATAGATATGAAGACAGTCACAACTATACACAATTCTAACAGTCAGGGGTATTAACTAATCACCAGAATCTTTCTTTTTGAAATTCTATGGACATGGTCCTAGAGTATTTGGGGAGGGCAGCAAGGAGGTACAAGAAAATATTACTTTAAACAGCTGAAGCAATGCCTCGCTATATGATGGGACTATTGCCAGAAGTCTTAGTAACCCCACCGAATCTAAAGGACAAAAAGCCCATGCATATCCAAGTCAAGCCAGTGCAAGAATTCTCACTGCAGCCTCTGCAACATGTGCTTACTCTGCCCGATGGACCTCCGGTGACAACTCTCAACTTAATGAATCCACCCACTGCACTTCCTTATATTTTTTTGGAGCCACAGTCTCTCCCCTCTGGACATTACTCTTCCTTTAGATTCTAATGCAACATAGAATATATCTGTTCCATGTTCAGCATAGAAGCTCTTCAAATAATTGTATAGTATAGCAATCTACTAAAACCTATCCCTTTCCTACTTTTCTCTACTCCCAGGAACACACACACTTATCCTTCCACTGGTATTTTTAGGGACCATTTCCAGCAGCCTGCACCTCCCCAGTCATCTTCCTACTAGAATTGCATTCTTCCTAAGAAATCCAACTTATAAATGTCCTTCTTAAACTATGGAATCTAAAAATAATCATAGCCAAAGATAAAAATATTTGTAAAGGGGCTTTGAAACTATATTACGCAGAAGCAAAAGAATCACCCTCTACCTGTGGAACAAAGCAAAAATGTAAACTATAGTTCTCTCAATGCAAACCAGTTTGAAGAAACTATTAAATTCATTCATTCACTCATTCACTCATTCATCTGTTCATTCATTTCAAAGATCTGTGCTGGTTCTAAAACTGAGGTCTAAGAGAAGAGCTGGGCATATAATGGTACAAAACTCAATCCTTACTCTTTACTGATCATCTTCAAGGTGCAGTCTGTGGCCCTCTTGTCTTCCCATCCTTTCTTCTCTCCCAGGGTGATCTTTCTCTCCAAGGCTGATGCTTCCCAAATGCCACCTGCCCCATTAGCTCTAGATTGATTCCCTGGCATGTCCATCAAGATGACCTGCAGCCTCCTCTAACCCAACTTATTCAAGAAAAAAACCATCACTTTCCTCTCTTCAAACTAAACCCCTTATCAGTGCATTGCACCACCATCCTTCCAGATGCCCGAGTTAAGACTCTGGGATTCTGGCCTCCTTCCTTTACCTCATCGCCCATTCCCAGGTACTACCTCCTATGTACTATTCATATCCACCTCCCTCTCTTCTCTTTTGGCCCAACTCCCTATAATCTCTCACCTGGACAAGTTTAATAACATACTAGCCTTTCTTCCTGCTTCCACTATTGCCTCCTATAATTTATTCCCCACCCAGCAGCCAGAGGTATCTTTTAAAAAACAAAAACCTGATCATGTCTGTCTCCTGCATAAATAAAACCCTTCTTGGGTCTCTTCCTAAAGTTGCTTATTTACCCCTACATGAGCTGGCCTTTTCTGATGCCACTAGCATCATTCCATTCCTCTATTCCCACTCCCTGATTTGAAAAAGGGGCCATAGTTCTTGCAACTACAGGGCTTGCATTTGCTGGAATGCTCAGCTCCTTTGCCACTCTCTCCTCCAACCCATATCTTCACCTAGCTAACTCCGAAGGCTCCCTTGAGCACCAGCCCCCTACCCTCTCAAAGCAGCCTGTAATTCTTGTTATTGCAATTATGGAAATTTTAACTAAATAATGTGTTGCATCATTCATTATTTGGTGTTTCCCTCCAATGAGACTGTAAGTTCCATAAAGCCAGAGACTTTATTTTTCTTCCATTCCTGTATATCCCTCATGGCTAGTAACTTGTACTGTATAAAACAGGTAATTTTTTAAAAAAAGGATAAATACAGGTGCAAAGTCAGAAAAGAAAAGACACCACAGGTATACAGGAGGAAAAAATGTATGATTTAATTCTATCAAAAATGGTTCTGCTACAGCACCGAAACTGGGTAAGAAAGTTGAGTTCAAACTTTTCCTTTTAACCAGCTTATATAGTACATAGACACAACTGTGATTAGTGATTTAGACATGGTATGAACTATTTATATTTCAACCATGGGCTCCCAAAGGGATCTCACCAAATATGATGCTCAGTGTTCATAGCTCCCTATCCTCTCCCAACCCCCAGAAAGAAAGTAGAAGATGTGTAAGAAGAAAATAGAAGTAAAGCAAAAGGGAAGAAGGGAAACCACAACATAATGTTTGCTCAGAGCTTTGTTGTAGGATTTGTGTTTTGTTTTGTTCTTTTGCTCTTTTACCAAGAGCCAGGCGTGACAGTACTGCTCATGTCTTTGTCATTTCACGTTCCCGTTGTGGATGACAGTCAATATATTTTGCCTGTTTTGTCTATTGATATTTCTCTGCCACCTCGAACAGCAGTAGACATTCAATAAATATTTGTTAAATGAATGATTTCAGATGTGAGAGCTGCATGAGAATGAGGACAAAGTCTTTAGCTTTTATCCCTGGTGTCTAACACAGGGCCTGACTAACAATAGATTCTAATAGTGGGATACACTATTCAATGAAGCAATTAAATAATAAATATGTAAGCTATATATTCTAATATGTAAATAATGTGTAAATAATAAATATGTTAAGTAATGGATTCTAACAGTGGGAATCTAATAGTGGGATACACTATTCAATGAAGCAATTAAATAATAAATATGTAAGTTATGTTAGTTCTCCCCTGTCAGTCGCTTTCCATTTGATTAAATGCATTCTTTTACTTGGGGAGCTTGCACAAGCATGATTTCTGCTACCTGCAGGGAGGAAGGAGACCACACAGGGTGGAACAAAAGCAGGTTTACAGCTGTGAGTAGGTGAAACACAGAGTTTCCTCTTTTATTACTATTTACTAATTACTGTATTATGTTCCACATGAGCTAAATATATATTTTCCCTCAATGACTGGATTCTTTAAGCCGCCCACATGACAATGCCAAATTTCTACACCAAGTCCTGATTCCTGAGAGAAAAAGTTCAAAGAATACCTATGAATAAATACCTAGCCTTAAAAATCAATAAAATCATCCCTCTGTTCCAATCAAGTCAAGAGTTTAGACCCCACAGCGTATGCAGGCGCTTCTGTAGGTGCCAGAAACACCAAGAGAAACTGATCATTTTTCCACGTCCTTCATGAGCTTGGAGTCTATCAGGAAGATTGATGGGAAAGACATAAAAATAAAAGAAATAAAATAAAAAGACAACAAGTGTGATCAATGTCATAGCAGAGACACTGCTCATGTTACAGGAACACAGAAAAAATAATATAAAATAAAAGAAGCCTGAAGTCAACATTTAATTAGTTGCCCAAGAAAAGTCTTCGGTCTTCTCTGCCAAGATTAAAGCAGTGTTGCTCTGGGTCTGCTGCCTGTGGCCGTTGTCCCAACGGTGCAGAGTTCATCCTGAATCATTTCCCTCGATGGAGCCAGAGAAGGAGCTTAGCAAAAGCGGCAGACTCTGAAACCCTGACAAAAGGCCTGATGATCTTTCCTCAGCAATGCTGACCACACAATTACAACTTGAAGCCACCAGTCCCATGAGAGGAAAGGCCTGGCCCTTTAGTGAAGCTGCCCAAAACCTCCGAAGTTAACAGTTTGCACTGTGTCTTTTTGCAGACACGGAAAAATGAGAGGGGTGATGTAAGGGTCATGTCAGAGCCAGGAGGGCTTTGGGCTATGAAGGAATTGCTTCAGGCCTGAGTGGTGGGGCCAGCTGACCCAGCATTAATAAAGATATTAAAAATATACAAACACAAGGAAACCACATTTAAAAATCACACTACAGAAGGAGAGGTAGTTAAATGCATATGAAACAAGCCATGATATTGCATTTGGCAGCCATTATAAACATAAATACTTGTAATGACAGGAATTTCATAAAATAAAACTTGTATGATATGTCTAAATTATTTATATATATGTATAGGCAAACATTACATGAATATTTTTGTATAATCACTTCTTATATATGGAATTGTGTATAAAAAAGAACACACACTCCCATGGACTCCAGAAAGCATGGATAAAATGAGGCATGTATATATCCCCATCTGAAATATCCAAAATGGTGAATATTTTAGGGAAAGAAATTAGCAAAAGAGATTTTTTGGTTTTGTTTTGGTTTGGTTTGGGTTTGTGTGGTTTTTTAACTTTTTAAAAAATTCCCATTAATTTTTTTTTTATTTAAACCTAAGAAAAAGCTCCAAAATACCACCAGCTTAACACAACCATGCTGGCCACACCATCACGCGTGTGATTGTTTATAGCACTCTGCTCTGTGGCTGATGCTAAGCCCCAGGAGGGCAGACAGCGTGACTTGTGTGCCTCTAAATTCCTGGTGCCTGGATGTAGCTTGACACCTAGAAGGTGCTCAATGTTTGCTGGATTAACAAATACAAAGGCACAGGAGGAAATGTAATTTTTTAACAAAGTAAAATGGCATTGTAAGAAATTTAGAAAGTCAGCTCCTTCACTTCTGGAGAAAGAATTAGAATGAGGTGGGAATTCAAACTATTGTTGTGAACAGCAATGCAGCGGGCAGAATGGGAGATGGGAGGATTTGTGAAGGGAGAGAAGGAAGGTTAGAAAAGATGGCTTGGCAATGAGCATCGGTAAACCCGTGTATTATTTCATCCTCCTAAGAACCGCCCCCAGGGTAGACACGGCCATCATCTCCATTTTCAGTAAAGAAACCAAGACAAGGGAATTGGACTGAAGACATAATGTTCACAATTAACTTGTGGAGATTTGAACCCAGGTCAGTCGGCTTCAAATCCAGAAATCTCTACCCCAAAGTCGGGGAGCGGTGAGGACCAGACTTTCCTAATGAGGGAACGTTGAACCAAGCATGCAACTTCAATCCTAACCACACACAGGGAAGTTCTTTCTGTATTTGGGAACCTGATGGGAGATCGCAGGACAAGTCTATGGCACTGACGGTTTCGATGCCCTGCTTCATCACTAGATAACTGGATATGTTAGGAAGATGGATCTTCACGCACCAAGGGAGACCACAGGGCATAAACAACAGCAGGAACCCCCGGAGGACATGATACATCGGAACTCTTTCCTCCAGCTCTGGCGTGGAAAATGCCATGTGCCAACTTCAAATTCACCACAGGTAGTTGCGTGGGAAGTACTTATAGGATCCTGCTGAGTCTGTTTTTTACTTTTGAATAAATGCCTATTCTCCTGCTAGGCAGGGTTAGCAAATAGCAAAGTGCCATGTCTGGAATTTGTAAACCAAGGCTGAAAAAAGGTGAACACCCTCCCCTGACAGAGAACTGTTAGTCTTCTGGAGTTCACAAGACCCCTGAAGGTCCTGTCCCTCCGCAAAGATCCTGGCAGGCTAGAATAATCTCGATGGGAAAATGAGCAGCTCACCCAAGACAAGCATAACCCATGGCTGAGATAACCTCAGGCTAGGTTGTTGAGGCTATTGTGTTCCTGCTGAGCTTCAGGACACTGAAATCAAAGGCTCATATTTAAACCTGAAGAATCCATTTCACAAGTATTTTTGAGTGCCTGCTATCTAAGCTCACTGTTCTAGATGGTGGGGACACACAAGTGAACAAACACTCAAAGTGCCTGTCATGTTTACCTTCTGGGGAGAAGAGATGATATTCTTGAGGATAATAACAGAGTTTGAAGGAGTGCTTCATATACAACAAAAGGACGCTGGGCTAGGTACTTTTCATGTATATCTCACCCAGTCTCACCACATTTAGCAGAAATAAAATAGAGGCATTATTATAGGCCTTTCAGATATTAAAGGGATAATAATGGAACATTATGAACAATTCAGAATATTTCGACAACCTAGAATATTTTGACAACCTAAACAAAATGGACAGATTTGTTGATAATTCAAGAAATGTTGATGGGAGGCGAAGGCTACCCTATACCAACAAGCAACTCAGCTTGAATGGAATTCAACTCAACTCTGAGATTATCTACCTGGAGATAACATCAGATTCCATAGATAAAGTGCTCAGTCTTAAAGACTGTTTCCCAACCTCGGATTCAATTAATTTGTCAGAGTGGCTCACAAAACTCAGAGAATCATTTTAATTATTAGATTATCAGTCTGTTATAATGGTTATTAAAAAATATGTATCAACAGTAGGATGAAGAGATGCATAAGGCAAGGTGTAGAGAAAGGGCATAGAGCTTCCACACTCTCCCCAGGTACACCAGTCTCCTGGCATCTCCACGTGTTCACCAACCCAGAAGCTCTTTCAACCTCATCCTTGTAGATTTTGAAGGGGACTTCATTACATAAGCCATTGATTAAATCATTAGCCAGTGGTGACTGATTCAACTGCCAGCCCATCTCCCCTCCCTAGAGGTTGTACCTAGGGGCAGGACTGAAAGTACCAACTCTCTAATCACAGGCTTTGCTGCAGTAGTGACCAGCCCCCATCTTTAGATGCTTTCCAAAAGTCACTCATTATCACAACACTTTTATCACTCTCAACACTTAGGAAATTCCAAGGGTATTAACAGCTCTGTGGCAAAATTGGATTCAAAGACCAAGTATATATTTCTTATTATAGATCATGATATCACAGATGCAAATTACCAAAACTCTTCCAAGAAGAAATAAAAAGTCTGACCAGTCCTACAGCAATTAAAGAAATTAAATTCACATTTCAAAATCTTCTCACAAAGAAAACCACAACCTTAGTTGTCTTACAGCTATCAAATATTTAAGGGAATAAAAATGCTGCACAAATTATTTCATATACCAGAGAAGAAAGAAATACTCCCCAACTCAATTATGAAGCTAACATTACTCTGATTTCAAAACCAGATAAAGCCATCATAAGGAAACTATAGATCAACATCTCATAAACACAGATGCAAAAATGGCACACAAAATATTTAGCAGATCAAATCTAAAAATATATCAAAAGGCAACACACACACATGCATACACACTGCTGTGGACTATATGTTGTGCCCACCTGAAATTCCTATGTTGGTATGTCACTGGTATTAGGTGGGGCCTTTGGGAGGAGATTAAGTCTTGAGAGTGGAGCTTCCATGAGTAGGATTGGTGCACTTGTAAGAACAGACCAGAGAGAGTTCTCTGGTTTCTCCTTGTGAGGGCACAGTGACCATCAATGAGGAGGCAGGCCTCTGCCAGACACTTAATCTGCCAGGGCATGATCCTGGACTCCCTAGGCTCCAGCACTGTGGTAAATTAATGTTTTTTTTAAATAAACCACCCAAGTTTATGATGGTATAACTGTTAGCAGTTTCAGTGGACCAAAACACATACACACACCAATACACACATATATAAAAGAAAATAGAAGGAAAATGCTATTTTTGTTTAATATGTGTGCCAGAATTATTAATAATTTAAATTTTATTTTTTTATAAAAAATGGGTATATAACACTCTTGGGATAAGATAGAAATAAAATAAATACAATGCATATTATTTTTATTTTTTTAAAAAAAAAACATCTCATGATCTTGAGGAGGAGGGTCTTGAGGAAAGCAGCCTAAGAAAAAAGAGTATTGATTCAGTAGTTCCTAAACCCACACAACAGGACTTAATGTCACTGTGCTCTGCGATGCTGAAGCTGAAATACACTCTCGGGAAAGCCCCCTAGGAGAATCTGCTTAGACGCTTGAGAGAGCTGAGGGATAATGTCAATCTACTCAACACAGTATGGGTGTGCACGGCCAGAACTCCAGACTCAGAGGTTCCAGTCTGGATGAAATTATCCGAACTGAGCAAAGCAGAGGGAATGCTGCAGGCCAGTCACCCGCAGAGGAATCTTAACCTTTGAAAGCTGATTGTGTAAACACATGAGAGGGAAGAGGAAGATGTATCTTCTGTGTCCTCACAGTCCCCAGGCACCAGCGACCTTGGATCCCAGGATATGCACAGCTCGTTTGTTCTGGGAGCTAAGAACACTGCCCACTCAACCAAAATAAGAGTGACTTCTGCAGATGATTATGTACCCACTGCCTTCTCCAACGAGGATTTCCTAAATAAAGCCCAGATCTGTGCTCAAATATCTCGTCATCTGACCAAGGAATCACAAAATAAAGCGTTCTACTGGAGCCAGGGAAAAGCAACAGTGGCAAAATGGAGAACCCATGCCTCAGCTACTGGGGCAACACCCGGCCTCCAATGTATCAGGCCTGCACGTTGTTTTTAAAACTGTTTCATTTAAATATTTGTTGATATAAAAGTAAGTTCATTTCACTCAAAAATTCCACCATCCAGTTTTTCCTGGAAAACTGGAAGAACTGACAGCATTGGACCCACATTCCCACAGAGCATTGGTCAGTCGACTGGCCTCTTCTCACTCATTCACAATTGTTGCCTGGCTCCTTTAACTCCTGAGCTTGCTGTAGGTGTTTTCTTCCTGCTTAACTGTGGTGCTTCCAGTCCTGTGGTGGAATTGTGTGCAAAGTAACAGTAATCTAGCCCTGAGTGAGAGTCTAAAAAGATTCTCCTTTGAGTAAAGTACACAAATTTTGAGATTTTGTTTTGGGCGTTCTAAGATTTTTTTCTCAGTTTACTGTGTGATTTCCTTACAGATTCAAAATGCTGGATAACTCATCTCCAGATTAGCGAAACACTGACAGGGCCCTTTATGAAGCTACTTGTTTCATCACAACTTAGTATTTGTTTGCACAGGTGTTTTCGTTTGTAGATAGTAGAAAAAACACTTAAAAATGTCCTTACAGAGACAGCAGCTCTCCTTGTTGTTCCCCAACCCCTCCTTGTCTCAGATACAAAGAGAAATTCATCTGGAGGAGGATAAGCAGAGAGAGCATCCTTCCACGTGCACATTCTCACCTGATCCACCAGGTGAGGCTGTTGGTGGATCCACATTACTTACAGGCTGTGAGTTGTGCCTAAGTCCACAGCACTTGGATTTTATTGTGCTGCAGGTGAAATTAACCGCATACCATGTATTCCTGAGACCTGACAGGGTTCTGCAACTGGATCCTTAAGCTGTAAAGAGAGTGAATACTGCGGTTGGGGGGGGGCGGTCACAGTTTCCCAGCAGTATCCATTATTTCCTATTCCATGCAAATATCGGGGGTGGAAAATATGGAGCATAATTACTTAGATTTTTTTTTTTTTTTGAGAAGGACTGGGAAAAGGGAGAATGTCTCAAATTAGACTTTCACTAGTGGAGATCTGAGACAAGAAATTGAGACATGTGGTTTAGTTGGGAGGTGATTACAGGAAGCATGGTGAGGGAGTAGAAAAGTGAGACAGAAAGCCAATCACAGGTGCACTGACGGAAGGGTTACTGCTGGGGGCAACTGGGCCTCAATCCCACAAGGGGCCTCTGATGCTCAGTCCAGTATCGATACATGCCTCAGTGTTTTCTCTTTGAGCCACAAGGAAGCTGGTATATTTATACACCAATTTCTGTCCCTTGTGGCTGAGGGCAGCTCTGAGGGGCATTTATTCCTTTCTACTTCTGGTCTGCCATTTGCAAAAACCAAGCCCAATCCTAGGGCCAGAGAAAGCCCTTAGGCAGAGAGATACCCAGGCTTAGGACGAGAAGCCATCATTGTGTTGAGAACTGTCCACTTAAGCTTCAAGTGACCTTCAGGGTGGGCCAAGAGGATATAGGCAGTATGCCAACAACGTAGTATAAAAAGATTATCTGGCTCAGCTAACTTGGAAAAGAAAGTGGTAAAGCTTATTACTTCATGCACAGCTGAATTCAGAGCCCCAGATTTGTCATCAGGACTTAGTTTCTCTTTCTTGCTGCTTTGCCATCATCTAATTGGCTGCAATTGCTGGCCCCACAAGGAAGCAAGATGATAGCAACGACTTTATCCCTTTTACCTTTCCAATAGGAAATACCAAGTCTTTTCCCCCAAGAGCTCTTATCTTTAGAGGCAC
>PVKM010049638.1:0-10901 GCA_004027735.1 Carollia perspicillata
GGAAAGGGGAGGGAGGGGGGAGCACTGGGGGGTGGTATGGGATGGGAGTAAAAGACAGAAAACTGTACTGAAAAACAATAAAAAAAAAGTTGAAGGTAAAATGTGGTTGAAATTCGTATCAAGGACAGACTTCAAAGGGTCAATGGAAAAGAAAGATTTAAGGGGCCACTTGGTGACTGACAGGTGTAAGGCAGTGGAGGAAAGTTATTTTTTTTGCCAGCTATTAGCCTCAATCTGTCTGCAACATTACATGATGAACTATAGATTCCTCTGACATCAGCTATTTCAATCTCCTTCTCCCTCATTTACAGCATTGCTTGGATGTCTACCATCTTCAACTGTGGATGACCCTTGAGGTCAGTTATCTTAACATGTACCCCATAAACTCTATTCTAGAAATGAATACAAAACTCTAGAAAAGGTTCTTTGCTCACTATTGCTGCAAAATTACCAGGTCTCTAAGCTCCCTGCACATTGGGGTCTCTTTAAACTGTGTTTGAAAAAGAGGCAGGTGAGCATATATGTCATGCTTTTCACAAATTTGTTTGTATTTAGAAAGAAGGGGAGGGAAAGAGGAAGGGAGGGAGAGAGAGAACATCAATTGGTTGCCTCTCGAACATGTCCCAAGAGGGGATCAAACCTGCAACCTAGGCATGTGCCCTGTTGGAAATTGAACCCATGACCTTTCACTATATGGGATGACACCCAAGAAGCTGAGCTACATTGGTCAGGGCTATGTCTGTTTTTCTTGCTTATGCTCTTTACTGTGAATTGTTGGAGAATAGTCCTTGTGAGGGCTAATGCTTTTAGAAGCTTAGCTTTTTCAGTTCTAGAAAGTGGATGAGGATGTCACCAAGTGCCCTAAATGTAAGCATTGACTGAGACAAAATGTTGTATTTACAAAAATGTCCAGAGATCTTGAACATCCTCTCAAACACTATTTTCATTAGCAATGCCCACTTCAGCTAAATACTGCTTATATTTTCCTCCATGATGTGTGTGTAAGAAATTTTGACAGCTAGAAATAGGCTGAAAAGGAAAAGATTAGCAAATGTTGCCTTGGATTAGAATGCTTCTCAAGCCATGTGCTACCTTTTTAACCAGTGGTAAAATAAGTTAATTTCAGCATTATTGATATTATTTCTGGTTCTTGAAGACCTGGGACATTGTTCCAGAAAACCAGGTGCCGGAATGACTCAGCGAGGCAGAGAGTAATGAAAGGAGCTTTATTATGCATGTGGGCTCAGAGGAGTAGTCTTCCAAAGTCTGGGCAGCGAACTTCTATTTCATTTCCTTTTTATACAGCAGGACAGGTGGGGGTGAGTGACGGGTGGGCTAACAGTTTTCAGCTCGCTCAGCAGCCCTTTTTACAGAGTTTTCTGCCTAAGGCTGCTAGAGCAGGTGGATGATGTCTGTGGTTTCGGTGTGCCAAGCAGGCTTACAAAAGTGAAAGTAGAGGTTATTGCTTCAGCTTTAAGAAAATGCCATTTGGCTTTCCCCCTTACAATGTAAAAACTAAGCTTCAAAAGCATTATAGTTCACTGCTACTGAGTTAGGTATTTTCAAAATACCTTTGTGCTGACACAAAATTTAGAATATCAGTCATGGAGATGAGGAATAAAAATATGGATCTAAATGCTCCTGGATAATTATGAAATGCTATAATAAACTGTCAATGGCAGAGTGCCAGAGAGAAGGACTGCTGGAGAACTAGATGTCACCTAGCAGTGGTCAGAACAGAGGAAGGGAACAGGGGACAAGGAAATGTGCTGTCTACCCTGACAAAGATATTTCCAATCAGTCAGTCAGTCCTGGTATAATATTTTCTTTGAAGACTGAGCCTACCAAAATAACATGTTATTTAGCTTCCATATCTTTGTATGGTTTTCAATGTTCTTTTCGTGATTGATTTCTAATTTCACAGCATTGTGGTCAGAGAAGATGCTTGATGATTTCAATACTCTTAAATTTATTGAGACTTGTTTTGTGTCCTAACATGTGGTCTATCCTAGAAAATCTTCCATGCAATTAAACAATAAAGAGACAAAAAATAAGGTCAAGGAAAAAATCAAAAGAAACCTGGAAACAGGCTTTCTCAATAAAATGAGAACACAACAATCCAAAATCTGTGGGACACAGGGAAAGAAATGCTAAGAGAGAAATTCGTAGCATTACTGGCCTATATTAAAACAAAACAAAACAAAACAAAAAAGCTCAAATAAACAATCTCACTTTACACGTAAAAGAACTTGAAAAATAATAACAAACAAAGCCCAAAGTGAATGGAAGGAAGGAAATAATAAAGATCAGAGCAGAAATAAATGAAATAGATTCTTAAAAGAGATACAAAAAATCAATGTATCCAAGAGCTAGCTCTTTGAAAATATAAACAAGATTGACAAAACTTTAACCAGATTCAGAAGGAAAAAAAGAGAGAAGACTCATATAAATAAAATAGAAATGAAAGAGGAGAAATAATAACTGAGACCAATGAAATACAAGCCATTGTAAGAAAATATTATAAACAACTCTATGACAACAAACTGGACAACCTGGTGAAATGGACAAATTCCTAGGAACATATAATCCAAAAATAAATCAGGAAGAATAAGAAAATATTAATAGACAGATTACACCTAGTGAAATTGAAGCAGTAATAAAAAAAAAAAACTACTAACAAACAAAAGCCCTGGACTGGATGGCTTCCCAGGTGAAGTTTACCAGACATTCTGAGAAGAACTACTAATACCTCTCCTCATACTATTTCAAAAAATTCAGGAGGAGGTTGGGCTCCCAAACTCACTTTACAAGTCCAGCATTATCCTAATTACAAAACCAGATACAGACACTATAAAAAAAAAATTAGAGGCCAATATTCCTGATGAACATAGACACTAAAATCCTCAACAAAATATTAGCAAATGTAATATAGCAATGCATCAGAAAGATCATACACCATGATCAAGTGGGATTTATTCTGGGAATGCAAGGTTGGCACAAATTTGCAAATCTGTAAGTGTGATTCACCACATAAACAAAATGAAGTATAAAAACCACATGATCATGTCAACAGATGCAGAAAAAACACTTGATAATGTCCAGCACCCATTTATGATAGAAACTCTCAGCAAAGTGGGACTAAATGGAACATACATAAATATAATAAAGGCCATATATGTCAAACCCATTGCCAACATCATACTCAACAGGTAAAAACTACAAGTGCTTCCTTTATGATCAGGAAAAAGACAGGGATATTCGCATTTACCTCTCTTATTCAACATAGTGCTTGAATTCCTAGCCACAACAATCAGACAAGAAGAAGCAATAAAAGGCATCCAAATTGGAAAGGAAAAAGTAATGCTGTCTTTATAAGTAGATGAAATAATACTGTACATGGAAAACCTCAAATATTCCATCATGAAACTATTAGAACTGATAAATGAATTCAGCAAAATACAGGATACAAAATTAATATACAGAAATCAGGTGCACTTTTATATGCCAATAATGAAAAATCCCATTCACAATTGCTTCAAGAAGAATAAAATACCTAAGAATAAACCTAACCAAGGATGCAAAAGACCTCTTTAGTTTCTACATGAAACTAAAAAACTTTTGCACAGCCAAGGAAAACATCAACAAAATAAAAAGACAACCCACTGAATGGGAGAACATATTCACTGATACATCTGATAAGGGGTTAACATACAAAATTTATAAAAAACTTACAAAACTCAACATCAAGAAAAAAAAATCAAACAATCCAATTAAAAAACGGGTAAATGACCTGAATAGACACTTCTCCAAAGAGGACATACAGATGGCCAATAGACATATGTAAAGATGCTCAACATCACTTGATCATCAGAGAATGCAAAATAAAACCACAATAAGATATCACCTCAGACCTGTCAGAATGGCCATCATCAATAAATCAACAAGCAACAAGTGCTGGTTAGGACATTGAGAAAGGGGGACTCTTTAGCATTGTTGGTGGGAATGCAGACTAGGGAAGCCACTGTGGAAAGTAGTATGGGGATATCTTAAAAAAATTAACACTTGATCTGCCTTTTAACCCAGTGATCCCATTCTGGGAATATATATGAAGGAACCCAAAACACTAATTCTAAAGAATATAAGCCCCTTATATTATTTATTTATGAATTTATTTATTTTAAACATGATTTTAAAGAAGATTTTATTTATTTTTAGACAGAGGGGAAGGAAAGGAGAAGGAGAGGGAGAGAAACATCAATATGTGGTTGCCTCTCACATGTCCCCTATTAGGCACCTGGCCCACAACCCAAGCATGTGCCCTGACTGGGAATCAAACAAGCACACTTTGGTTCACAGGCCAGCACTCAATCCACGAAGTCACACAGCCAGGGCAGCACCCCTATTTTGATTGCAACATTATTTACAATTGCTGAGATATGGCAACAGCTCTAGTGTTCATCAGAGGATGAGTGGATAAAACAACTATGGGACATTCAGATAATGGAATACCACTGGGCTGTAAAAAGAAAGAAAGTGTTACCCTTTGCAACAGTATGGATGGACTTGAAGAACATTATGCTAAGTGAAATAAACCAGTCAGAGAAATACAAATACCATATGATTTCACTTATATGTGGAATCTAATGAACAAACTGAACTAACAAGCAAAAAGAGACAGAATCATCGATAGAAAGCAGGATGACAGCTAAGTAGGGGAGGGAGGATAGGGGGTGGACAGATTGAGCAAAAAGGATAAAAGGCTTATGGATGTGGGCAACAGTGTGGGGATTATGGGGGGAAGGGGTTTACAAGAGAGCTAAATGGTAACAGAAAAATTACAACAAAAACTTGAAAATAATGTATAAAATATAAAAATAAATAATTAAAATCTTTAATAAAGAAAAAACTATAGTACAGGATATAGTAATCAATACAGCATGGAACTAGCATAAAAACAGACACATAGATCAATGGAACAGAACATAAAATCCAGAAATAAACCCATACCTGTAGGGTTAATTAATCTATGACAAAGGGGCAAGGATATACAATGGGGTAAATAAAGTCTATTCAATAAATAGTATTGGAAAAACTGGACAGACACATGCAAAGAAAATTGAATTAGACCACCTTATTACACCATATCTGAGAATAAACTCAGAATAGATTAAAGACTCAAATGTAAGTTCCAAAATCATAAAACTCATAGAAGAAAACATAAGCAGTAAACTCTCTGGCATTGCTCTTAGTAATATTTTGTCTGATATATCTCATTGACAAGGGAAATGAAAGAAATGGCAAACAAATGGTACAACATCAAAGGAATAAATTTTTACACAGCAAAGGAGACCATCAATAAAACAGAAAGACAACCTACTGAATGGGAGAAGATATTAACCAATGATACATTCTATAAGGGGTTGATATCCAAAATTTACAAAGAACTCATTCAACTTAACACCAAAATACAAACAATCTAATTAAAAATATGAAGAGGAGCTGAATAGATATTTCTCCAAAAAGGGCGTACAGATGGTCAATAGATATATGAAAAGATGCTCAACGTCACTCATAAGAGAAATGCAAATTAAAACCACAATGAGATATCACCTCACTTCTGTCAGAATGGCTATCAAAAATAAATTAACAAACAACAAGTGTTGACAAGGATGTGGAGAAAAGGGAAGCCTTGTACACTGTTGCTGATGGAATTGCAAATTTTTACAGCCACTATGGAAAAATTAAATATAGAACTATCTGATGACCCAGCAATTCCACTTGTGTGTATTTATCAGAAAAAATTTTAAAACACTAATTTAAAAAGCTATACGTATCCCTATGCTCATTAAAGTGTTATTTAAAATAGCCAAGATATAGGTTTAAGTGTCCATGGATAGATGGTTGGATAAAAATTATGTGGTATGTATATACAATAAAATATTACTCAGCCTTAAAAAATAAAATCTTACTATGTGTGACTACATGGATAGACCTTGAGGGTATTATGCTAAGTGAAATAAGTCAAACAGAAAAAGACAAATACCATACGATTGTACTTACATTTGGATCTAAGGAGTAAAGTAAACGAACAAAACAGAAACAGACTCATAAATACAGAGAACAGCTGATGGTTGCTAGATGGAGTAGACTTGTGGAACTGGGTAAAAAAGATGAAAGATTTAAGAAGTACAAATTGTTACAAAATTGTCAAGGGGATGTAAAGTACAACATAGATATTATAGGCAATAATATTGTAATAACTATGTATGGTGCTAGGTGGGTACCAGGCTTATTGGAGGATCACTTTGTAAATTATATAAATTTCTAACCACTATGCTGTACACCTAAAACTAATATAAAATGACATTGACTGTCAACTGTAATTGAAATATAAAAATAAATAATAAATTAAAATAAAATAAATACTGAAAACATAAATTTTTCAGAACCACTCCCCAACAAAAAACCCCCAAAAAACAAAAACAAAAACAAACAAACAAAACCTCCCCCCACAAACCCACAGAGAGTATATCAGGGGTGGAACCTAAATAAGGTTTTCTTTTTAAAATTAAAAAAAATGATTACAATGTACAGCCAAGTTTGGAATTCCTGACTTTATAAGACACATAAATGACCCTGAAGATTTCAAAGCAGGTCACACATCCCTTCTCACCGGAGCCTGCCAGCACCAAGTTACTTTACGAATCTCTATAAAGGGACTGCATTTTATATTATTACAGTGTCCTGTCTAGGGTAGCACTTACCTGTCAAAAAATATTATGCCAATTTCTATCCTTACTAGTAATCCTTAGTATAGCAGAGCTTAAGGGTAAGTTTTATGCACTTGAACATTATTGTTCTTTTACCCCCTGAGTAGAAAATACAAGTAATAGTTCCAAAAGAAAGATCTGATTCAATGGAAACTCTTCTATGAATCCAGACTCTCAACTTTATTTTTTATTTTTTTTAAATTTTATTTTAATTGTTATTCAAGTACAGTTTTCTGTCTTTTACTCCCATCCCAGTCCACCCTCCAGTGCTCCCCACCTCCCTCCCATTTCCACCCCCCTTAGTTTTTGTCCATGTGTCCTTTATACTTGTTCCTATAATCCCTTCCCTTTTTCCCCTGAAATTCCCTCCCTTCTCCCCTCAGACTCTCAACTTTAAATGGTAGCAGGCTTGAGTGTCTAAAGGAACTTTACTTTCACAAGAATGATCCATTGGCAAGGCACATTATTCAGAAGTTTCGCTTAAAGATTATTTGTTTACATTAAAATAATTGAAGTGAAGCTAAAAGGGCAAAAAATCGACATTCTGAACTCTAAAATGTTGGTTTCAGAAATGCCTACTGACTTAATACAATGAAACTTACAAACTCCCCATAATCCTCAAAATGCTCTTAAATCTGAAATTGATTTTGTGAAACTGCTTTCACCTACATCATTCAGGAAAATGCCACTTTAACTCAACTCTCAATAGGGAGGGTGTGAAGAAAAGTATTATGCCCAGGAATACAGAATGTTAGGAACAGCAGGAGTGGAAGAGAAACAGAAGGTGTACCCCCAATCCAGACCTGGTATTTGCCTGCTACTGTAGGTTCTGGGTCTAGCAACTGCTTATTTTCCTAGTGAATTTAATGGAGGAAATAGATACCTCATAATATCCAATCACACAACACAGTTAAATGGCAAGTTGTTTTCCACAAAAGTAGTTTTACAGTAAATGAAACATTAAAAGAAACTTGGACCTGTTCTGGGGGAAGGGGAAGACATTTATTTTCTTACATGGCCAGAATAACAAAAAGACTTCATTTGACTGATGAAATTGGAGATGGAAAGTGTAGTTGGGTTCATCCATGTAGTAAAATGGGTCCCCTGGGCCATGGTTGGGATTGCTAGACTCCTGGATCCTGTTCCCTGACAGTCTGCCATACAACCTTGAGCCAAATCTCTTAAATGTCTTCTATCAATTTCCCAACATAATAAAACGGAAATAAAAATAAGCCTACCTTATAAAGCCTATCAGGGTCAAAATTCATTTTTCTACAGGTGTGTCTTACTATACCCAATAGTTATGTTCCAAACTGCAATGAAATCCTTACAACGAATGAAAAATGAAATGGTTGTCAAGTGGTTTTTAACTACTCCCAGAGAACTGACTTTAAAAGAACTTATTTATGAGAGTGGCTAAAAGGCCATGCAAGGGACAAAACGCTCTGTTTTCCTACTATAGCAAGAAAATGTTTCTGGTAGATTAACCAACATTTCTTCTTTCCCTGTAATTCCTGTTATCCCACAACCCTTTTCCACATGTCAGGACCTTCAACATTTACTACTTGTGTCAATGACAACTAATAGATCGCCTGTTGAAGCACCAAAAATAAAATGTGCTTCCAGCCCTCCATGGTGTGAAGATGTCACTGGGAAGTGACTGCTCAGCCATGGACTGTATTTCCCAGCCCCCTTGAGCTTGTTTAAGGCCATGTGACTGAGTTCTGCTTAAAGGAATGTAGGTAGAAATGACACATGCTACTTAAGGAACATCTCTGCCTGGTTTCTAGAAAGATGAGGGACAGAATAGGTTGCCCATTCAGTGGGGAGATTCCTTAAGTTCGTTCAAGAAAACAGATGTACACTGCTTCTCTGTGAGTGCTTCAGTGTCACATACTTCCCTGAGAATCAATGTAGCCAGCTCCTTAGCCCAGACCTGCCACATGCTTCTTTAAAAATCAGACCAAGCACCTATTGAATGTCAAGATTTCTCACATATAAACACAAAAAATCTCATTTTCAAAGAAGATGCTTGATATAATTTCAAACTTCTTAAATTTATTTAGACTTGTTTTCTGTCTTGACATGTGGTCTGTCTTAGAAAATGTTCCATGTGCACTTAAAAAGTATGCATATTTTGCTGTTTTGGGGTGAAATGCTCTGAAGATGTCAATGAAATCTGTTTGATTTAGTGTGTTGTTTAAGGCCACTGTTTCTTTGTTGATTTTCTGCCTGGGAGATCTATTCATTGAAGTCAGTGGGGTGTTAAAATCCCCGACTATGAATTCATTAACAGTTCTAATAGTTTTCATGTGGCATCTTTAGGGTTCTTCAAATAATGACAGTTTTATTTCTTCCTTTTTAATTTGGATGCCTTTTATTTATTTTTCTTGTCTGATTACTGTAACTAGCACTTTCAATACTATATTGAATAAATGTGGTGAAAGTGGGTATTTTTGTTAGATTTTAGATTTTCCTCATTGCTTTTAGGTTTTCCTCATTGAGTATGATGTTAACTGTGGGTTTCTTGTATATTACCTTTATTATACTGAGGTGTGTTCCCTTTATTCCCACTTTGCTGACAGTTTTTGTTATAAATGGATGCTGGATTTCGTTAGATGCTTTTTCTGCATTTATTGATATGATCATATAATCTTTAAACCTTCATTTTATGTGGCATGTCATGTAATTGATTTGAGAATATTGAATCAACCTTGTACCCCAGGAATAAATCTCACTTGAACATTGGTGTGTTGTCTTTTTAATGTATTGCTGAAAATTATTTGCTAAAACTGTTGAGAATTTTTGCATCTATGAAGGGACACCCCAAAAAACCAGAATTATCTTCTGAGGGTGGGTCCCTTGTAGTACAGGCTTCCTCACTAGGTGAGTGTTCTAGGAACCCACCTGTGTTCATGTACCATCCGGTGGTGTTGTAAGAGGCTGTGTTCAGTGTCAGTGAATTTTTTTTGAAGACTCTACACATTTGCTCATTTTTTGATGGGTGATTTACAAGCACACCTGCCCACACTGTGCAGAGTATTCAGCAGTTTTTGAACAAAAATGGCTGAACAGCATGCCTCATACTCACTGTTTACCTGATCTTGCCCTGAGTGACTTTTCTTTGTTTCCCTCGGGTGAAAAAAGTCCTTAAATGGAAATGTTTTGCTGATGTGGGAGAGGTGAAACAAAAAACAGCAGAAGCACTAAAGGCATAAAAATCAATGAGTTCAAAAGTGTTTTGAACATTAAAAAAAAAAAGCCTCAAGAGGTGTATTGCATCAAAAGGAGAGTACTTGGAAGGTGACTGAAGTTTAAACATGTAAGAATACATACACAATTTTTTATACATAAGTTCCAGTTTTTTAAATCCCCTCTTATATGTTCACCAATGATATTGGCCTCAAATATTCTTTTTTTCTATTGTCTTTGCCTGGTTTTGGAATCAGGTTAGTAGTGGACTTATAAAATAATCTTGAGAAACTTCCTCTTCATTTTGTGGAATAGTTTGAGAGGAATAGGTATTAATTCTTTGAATGCTTGGGAAAATTGACCTATGAAGTCATTTGGTCTAGAAATTTTGTGTGTTGGGAGTTGGCTACTGATTTAATTTTATTGGTCACAATCTGTCTGGTCAGATTTTCTGTTTCTTCTTGATTTGGTCTTGAAACATTGTTTGTTTCTGGGAATTTGTTTATTTCTTCCAGGTAGCCTAAATATTTGGCATATAATTGTTCATAGTATTTTCTTATAATCCTTTATATTTTTTAGGAGGAGGAAGATGGCAACAGAGTAGGAGGGAGTGGATTTCACTTCCCCCTACACATAGGAGGAAAAACTGGCTAATCCATGAAGAAACAGAGCAGACAGACAACAGTACTGCAGCGTATTTGAAAATAAGAGTCCACAAAGCTGTAGCAGTCACCGAAAAACCAGAAACCAGACGGTAAGAAGGATATTTCAGGACAGTAAGGCCCCGGGAACCAGCATGGGGACCGGACGGGTTTGTAGCCCCAGACCCGGCGCCCAGAGCAGGCATCCGGTCTACCACAGACTGCTTGAAAGTGGAGGACCTGCCGAAATCCTTGGGAGAGAGCTGAGTCACCTGCTCCCTCCCTCCCCGACAGACCA
>PVKM010049639.1:0-10901 GCA_004027735.1 Carollia perspicillata
CTGTTCGCACTCTCTCGAGTTTGTGTCCCCTCTGCTGCCTCCCACAAGCAAACTGGGCCCCCCTGGCGCTGGTTCCCAGGTGGGAGGGCCTACGCACACTCCAGGACCTTGTGGGTCTCTCCGGCAACTCTCCTGTGAGGCTGGGAGCCTCTCCCGGCACCTTTTCAATCGGTGTTTTTAGGCTTTATTGCCCGTCGCTGGGGCCCTGCGCTGTGTGGTACATCTCACTGCCCGCTCTTACCTAGTTTATCTGCCCGCGAATGTGTGTCCACAGTTGGCCAACTGCCCTGCATGCCCTGCGTGCCCTGTAATGTCATCTTACTATGCTTCTGTAATTCCGGAGAAGACAAGAATTGGAGAGGGAGGGCATGGTGGCTGCCCTCGAGGAGCTGAAGGGTTGAAGATGGGAGGATTGCTCAAGCTGTGGACTCCAAAAGCAGAACTGGAGTTGAAAGGCAGAAGATAAAGGGATGTGTGCGCAGGTTGAAACACTCAGGACTGCCCCGCCATTCTGCTCAAGTTGTGCAGAGGGAAGGAGCAGCAGAGGCATTTGGGAGAATGGGTTTCTGTTGTTTCTCAGCATAGTACCCTTACAGTACACTCGAGACACTTTTCACAATCGATGCAGGAAAGAGACTTAATATGTTTTGAGCAAGTAATCTGTGTCCGACATTCCGCTAGATGCTTTTCATAAGTATCTTATTAACTCGTCATAACTATACAGTAAGATGCTGAGACTCAGCTGATTTCTCTGGGGTCATACAGATAGTAAGCAATGTTTCAAATGTGGTGAGATCTCCTCCATTGAAATTTTGATTTACAAACACTGATGAAGGTTTATCAGGAACATTATAGCATTAACTACAGCTCCGTTTTCTTCTTCACTTGTAAAATGAGATACTAAATTTAATTTATCAGCCGAGAAGTGAGGGATTTGATCCAGCTAAACCTGAAAAGACCCCTTTGCTAGTTTGCTGGCATCTGTAAGGCATTTGTTTCAGTGATTTTTGAACTTCACTGCCGATTAGAATTAAGTTGGGAACTTTGAAATATCTGACTGTCTAGACCCCATCTGCAGAGACTCTGGTTTAATTGGTGGGAGAGTAGCTTGGGCATTAGAATTTTTCAAAGCTTCCTAGGTGATTCTAATATAGAGTAATTTGGGGAATCATTGAACTATCATACTATAGAAAGTATGATTCTGGATTTTAGTTTGGAGTCTGATTTAACTAGAGATATAATGTGAGCAACTCCTTTAACTTCTATGGTTCCATATTACTTATTTACTAAAGTGGAGGCATACGCACTTCCAAATCACCTTCCTCTAAAAGCATAATATTCTAGGGCCCTTAAAAATTTATGAATTATGGAAAAGAACTTAACTGTTTCCCAGAAATAGAAGAGGATCTCTGTTCAGTGGCATGGAAATTATTTGCACTTCTTTGGTTAGTGTTGATGTCAGTCATAGACTGCCAAAGTGGAGACATTTCTATTTCTCAGAGAAATGTGTGGTGCCAACTGAATTCAGACGGTGTGTTGTCTTAGCAGTTCTCTAATTTGAGCAGAAACTGATAGTGGATAAAAGTGGGTTTCTTTGCTCTTCTCCATGTTTCTAGAAGACACTTTGCTGCCAGAGTTAGAGTCATCTGATGGATGACTGGACATTTTTCTTGGTGTTTTGTGTAGACAGCTATCTTTGTGCTCTTTTGGGATTGCTTCCTTACACTCTAGCTCAGCAACTGGCTAACCAAGAATTGTCCTAACTCTAACCTGGAACACTGGTTCTCTTGTAGTCTTGATTTTACTTCTACCAAAATAAGTACAGATTTCATTGTTGTTTTAATCATGAAATAAATGACCCTAGATGGGCAATGATGGACACAGGACTCTAATTGTTTTTTTCCTTTATATAAATGTAAGGTGAACTTCCATTATTGGGTTTTCCCAGAGATGTTGCTTGCAAAATGAAAAGACAGCCTACATATTCACAGATGATGCATCTGATAGGGGTTAATTTCCAAATTTATAAAGAACTCATACCACTTAACACCAAAGGAAAAAAAAAACACAATCCAAGTAAAAAATGGCCAGAAAACATGAAGAGACACTTCTCCAGAGAGGTCATACAGATGGTCAATAGACTTACGAAAAGATGCTCAATGTCATTAATCATCAGACAAATGCCAATTAAAACCTCAATGAGATATCACCTTACACCTGTCACAATGTCTATCATTAACAAATCAGTAAACAACAAATGTTGGTGAGGGTGCAGAGGAAAGGAAACGCTGGGAATGTGAATTGGTGCAGCTACCATGGAAAATAGTATGGAGGTCCTCAAAAAATTAAAAATGGAACTGTCTTATGATCCAGCAATTCCACTCTGGATGTATATCCAAAGATAGCCAGATCACGAATTTGAAGCAATGTATGCCCCCCTGTGTTCACTGCAGTGATATTTACAATAGTCAAGATAGGGAAGCAAGCCAAATGCCCATCAACAGACAAATGGATAACAAAAAGTGTTGGTACATATATACAATGGAATATTACTCAGCCATAGAAAAAGAATCTTAGTAGTTGCGACAGATGGGTGGCCCCAGAAGGTACCATGCTAAGTGAAATAAGTCAGTCAGAGGAAGACAAACACCATATGATTTCATTTATATGTGGGATCTAAAGAACAAAGTTAATGAACAATCAAAATTAAAACAGACATTGATATGAGTCCAGGCTGATGGTTGCAGAGAGAAGGGGTGTTGATGGACTGGGTAAAAAAGATGAAGGGAACAAAAAGTAAAAACTGGTAGTTTTGAAATAGTCTCAGAGATACAAATTGCAGCATAAGGAATAAATATAGCCAAAAACATTGTAATAGCTATGTATGGTGCCAGGTTGGTACGGGATTATGGGGTGGGGGGACTTTGTGAAGTCTGATTGTCTGATCACTGTGTTGTGCACATGAAACCAACACAAAATAATATTGCATGTAAACTATATTAAATAAGCTGCAAAACTGCCACTCTCCAGAGCATTTTCTCAAATGGTTGAGATTTTGCTTCCTGGTAATTCTCAGTTTGGCTCAAACAAACTCATAAAATTTCTCTAAAACAAATGTCACTTTTATTTCAGGATTGAGATTTGTTAGTGTAGATTTACTTGCCACACAATATGCACAAAAATAATTACAGAAATATGGACTACATAAGGCATAAAATGTCCAAATTTTATACTGAGATATGATGAAGTGATTTAAAAAATTTTTTATTTACTAATTATTTTTAGAGAGAAAAAGGGAGACAGAAACATTAATTTTGTTATTCTGCTTAATTATGCATTTATTTATTGATTTTTAAATAATTTTATTTTAAATTTATTGGGTTAACATTGGTTAACAGGATCATATAGGTTTCAAGTGTACATTTCTATGATACTACATCTGTATATTGCACTGCATGCCCACTGCCAAAAGTCAAACCATCCTTTGTCACCATATATTGGGTCCCTTTCACCCCCTAACCTTTTCCGTCTGGCAACCACCGCACTACTGTTTGTTCATGAGTTTCAGTTTTATATCCCATATGTGAGTGAAACTATATGGTTCTTAGATTTTTCTGACTGACTTATTTAACTTAGCATAATATTTTCTTTTCCTTATTTATTTTAACAGAGAGGGGAAGGGATGGAGAAAGAGAGGGAGAGAAACACCAATGTGCGATTGTCTTTCGTGTGCCCCTGACCAGGGACCTGGGCTGCAACCCAGGCATGTGCCCTGACTGGGAATCGAACTTGCAACTGTTTGGTTCACAGGCTGGCACTCAATCCACTAAGCCACACCAGCCAGGACTCACTTAGCATAATATTTTCAAGGTCTATCCATGTTGTTGCAAATGGCACTATTTTATCTTTCCTTATTGCCGAGTAGTATTCCATTATACATATGTACCACATATTCTTAATTCAGTCCTCTATGGAAAGACACTTTGGTTGTCTCCATGTCTTGGCCACTGTAAATAATGTTGCAGTGAGTGTAGGGATGCATATATCTTTGCAAATACATGTTTTTGAATTTTTCCTGTAGATACCCAGGAGAGGGATTGCTGGGTCATATGGTAACTCCATTTAATTTTTTTTATCTTAACCTGGGGCTTTTTGATTTTTAGAGAGTGGGGAAGGGAAGGAGAGGGAGAGAAGGAGACGGGGTGGGGAGGGAGGGAGAAAGAGAGAGAGAGAGAGAGAGAGAGAGAGAGAGAGAGAGAGAGAGAGAGAGAGAGATCAGTTTCCTTGCATATGCGCCCTGGCTGGGGACCAAACCTGCAACCTAGGCATGTGCCCAGACCAGGAATTTAACCCGTGACCTTTTAGTTTATAGGACAATGCTCCAATCAACAGAGCCACACCAGCCAGAGCACTATTCTTAATTTTTTGAGGGAACTTCAGACTACTTACCATAGTGGCTCTACATTGCCACCAGCATTGGATAAGGTTTCCCTTTTCTCCACAACCTGTCCAACACTTGTTGTTACTTGTCTTGTTGATAATAGCCATTTAACAGGTGTGAGGTGGTGTTTCATTATAGTTTTGATTTGCATTTCTCTGATGGTTTGAGAAGGTGAACATATTTTCATATATCTGTTGACCATTTGCATGTCTTGAGTGAGGTGTCTGTTCAGGTTCTCTGCCTACTTTTTAAATTGGATGGTTTGATGTTGAGTTTTGTGAGTTCTTTATACATTTTGGATATTAAATCTTTGTCGACCTGATGTTTGCAAATATCATCTTTCATTTGGTCAGCTGCCTCTTTATTTGGTTGTCAGTTTCTTTTGCTGTGAAGAAGCTTTTTAGTTTGATAAAGTTCCACTCATTTATTGTTGCTTTTACTTCCCTTGCCTTTGGGGTCAAATTCATAAAATGTTCTCTATGACCAAGGTCCATAAATTTAGTACCTATGTTTTCTTTTATGTAGTTTATTGTTTCAGATCCTATATTTAGGCCTTTAATCCAATCTGATTTAATTTTTGTACATGGGGACAAACTATAATCTAGTTTAGTTTAGTTTTTTGTTTTTTAATGTCACTTTCCAATCGTCCCAGCACAATTTATTGAAGAGGCCTTTTTCCCCTCATTGTGTGTTTCTGGCTTCTTTGTCAAAAATTATCTGCCCGTGTACATGTGGTTTTATATCTGGGCTCTCAATTCTGTTCCATTGATCTCTGTCTGTTTTTCTATCAGTTCCTTGCTGTTTTGATGATCATAGCTTTGTAGTACAATTTGAAGTCAAGTTGGTTGATTCTTGTATGTGCCTGACGGGAGCATGAACCCACAACCTTGGTGTATAGGGGGACAATGCTCTAACCAACTGAGTTATCCAATGACAATGGAGAGATTTTTAAGAGTGAAACTTCTTCTAAAAGAGACTTTTAAAAAAGAATTGTCTCGTATTATTATTTTAATACTTCCTGAATGGTCTAATTGAAAAAAAATTTAAAGTCTCATTACTATGTACTCAAGTCAAGGTAAATCACCCACTTAAAACTCAATCTTACTGGGAGAAAATTTTGCAGACTTTGGATTAGTTGTGAAAGAGTTACAAATATTCACTTCCTCTTCTGGATGTCCGACCTGGACACGGTTACCCTGGTATTTACGTAAATGCTATTAGTGCATTATGGAAGTAGGATAGAATTGTTTATTTTTAAATCAGGGAGGGCTACAGAGCAATGAAAAGGATCATAGGGCACCAAGTTAGTGACAAATCACAGGAGGTGGTTCCCGAAAGGTTGTGAAAACTTGGTTTCTCATTGCAGGAATTGGGTTGGTCCACTCCTTCACCCCCCTTCTCAAACACAAATATTTTCATATAATAAAAGCCTGTTTCCTTGTGGTTATAACCGAGCCTCTCCTCCGGCACAACCATTTTAAAGGGGGTTACTGCGCGGACTTCCCCAAAGTCCCTGGATTTTTCTCTTTCAGAACGGTGCCTTGTAGAGGTGAGGTGAACCTCCAGGGGCTCACGCCCGGGACGAGACAAGAAACACCCACTGGGATCCAGCACGGCAGCCAGCGGCCGGAGCATGCGCTGAGAGTTAGTACAGCTAGCCCTGGCTGCAGTCGCTGCCTCGTCCGGACTTGGCGAGGACTTGGGAGGGACAGCGGCGCTGGGAGGTGGCTTACCAGAGACTTTCCAGCAACTGCTGCCCAGGACTCTTTTTTTTTTTCCTTTTTCCCAGGAGGCGGCAGCGACGGTGGCGGCGGGGGGAGAGGAAGAGAAGGAAGCGTCTCCGGCTTGAACCAATGCAGCCCTTCGACTCTGCGGGAGGAGCGTCCCTGCCCTGATGAGCCCCCTCCGTGCCCAGAACAGTTCTCCGGCGGGAGTGGAGAGCGGGGCCCGGTGCAGACGGTGAGTGGCCGCGTGTCTCCTGTCTTTCCTGCCCGGTGTCCCACCAGCCTGCCCGCGGCTGCTCCAGGGCGCTGTGTGCTAAACTACTTAGAAGTTGCCTTTGCAGCTCCCAGTCTCCGGTGCTTGCCCCAGCGCCCTGCCAGGGGCGCACGGACCTGGTGGCGGGGTGGGTGACCGCACTGGGCTTTGTGCTTCTCCAGCGGCTGAGAGCGTGGGGTCTCCGCAGCGGCAGGGGACGGGGGAGGGGACGTGAACGACTAACCCGAAGCCTGCACAGCTGCACCGGCCCTAATTCCCCTGCGCCCCTCCCCGTCCTGGTCCCCGCCCCAGGCTAATCCATCATTCCGGGGCTGAAACATCATTTCTCACGTTCTCCCAGAGAAACTCTAGTCGCCCGGCGGAATCCCAACTCAGCGCTGCGCCCCCTTCAGTGCCCCGCGTTCACGTTCGAGCTGCGGGACGGGATGGGGGATGCAGCATTGGGAGGCGCAGGAACTGCCCTAAAGAGACAGGCATTCGCACCCTCAGACACCCTGGCGGCACCTCTGATGTCTCCACAGGGTAGTTTGGTTTAGAGCGGAGAGGTCTCCGAGGACAGGCGTGGACTGTGGGAGGTTTTAAAGAGTGTCTCATCAGAATGCAGAAGACACCTCACCGTGTCCCCTGAGGACAGGAGTTTACTGTGCGCCTTCATTCATCCTGGGAGTCAATCTTTTCTATTCTTGGCAGGTGTTATCTGAATCTGGTTTCGAATTTTGGGGGGGTTAGGTTACTATTATAACTTTTAACAAATGATTTTCGATGAAAAGGTGTCTCGAATGAACCAGACTCCGGACGCAGTTGAGGGTTGGCGGAGGAGGGATGGACTGAGGGTTTGGGGCGTGTTGTAAGTCCCCTGTTCTCCCCAACCCGCTGCAGATCGCTGCTTTGCCGGTTGGGGTAGGATGTCGTGAAAGAATGGGGCTTCTCGTTCTCGGGGGTCAAAATGGCCAGAGAAGATTCCGTCAAGTGCCTGCGCTGCCTGCTCTACGCCCTCAATCTGCTCTTTTGGGTAAGTCCAACAGTTCCAACGCACCAACAGGTGGGGACGGCTGGATGGGATTTTCTGCAAGCCACCACAGAATGCGCCAAAGGGCGTGGCTAAGCATTAATTAATTAATTGCATGGGATCACACCCTCTATTTTTTCAGAGAAGTAAATTTTGACCTTAAAATGTCTTTGATCTAGCTGAAGTTCCATTCGAAAAAATAAATCCGTCCCTGGATACTAGTGGCAGTAAAATTAGACTTGAAGTTAATCTGGGGATATAAATAAATGCACGTGCTTGTGCTTGTAGATAAGAAAATTATGACATACTACTTAGGGAACTGCTTGTTTTCAGGAATTTCAGATAACTGCTCCAGCCATAAATTGTTTCGCTACGTCATCCTAGCCTATAAAACCTGGCTGTGGCAAGCAGTCTTACTGTGTTTGAGAGACTCGGGAGATTTTTCTGGAAGATTCCAGTCAACCTGAAAAGGTGGTTTTCATGTAACTATTTCTAAATTGGCAAAGTTTTAAGGAATTTTGTGTATGCGTTTGGAAAATCCCATAACCATTTAAGGAAATAAAATACATTAAATTTAACAAGCTCATAGAAACCTTTATGCCCAATGAGCTAGTGACATTTTATGCTTTGCACCCAAGCATAAATTTTCATTAAGTGTTATTAATATTCACATTATTATTTATAAAACTTTTGAGGAAAACATAAAAATTAAAACTTTGTTGCTTTAGGGAGCTGTCATTCTTAAGCAAGTAATTTTTTGGACAAATTTGTATTCTATTAATAACATTCAAACTTTCTGTTAAAAATTATAACGTGTAATTTATTTATCTGGCTGAGTGGCTGGCATTGGCCAGCCTTTTTTGGTAAGGCCATTACATGTGGCCTCTAGAGGATGCCATTTTGGGGGAACTACTCCTTATGGACAGCTCCGTTTTAAGGTGGCAAATTAAGCCTCACTGCAGTGAGTGATCTGAATGACAGCTAAACTGGCGCTTATTTTTATTTTCTCAACATGAAAATGAAAGCACTGAGGGAAAATTCACCACTTGAAAATGTAAAGTCACTAATTGATCTTACTGCTGTTTTTAAATCTAAAAGTGTACAATTTTAAGTGGGTCAATAAGTTTTCGAACATTTTTTCTTTAAAATGTTGATAATTATCATTCCTATTTGCTAGTTTTTCATTTTTCTACTTTATGCTTTTTAATTTTAAACTAGAGGTATTTAAACATGACCTGGTTGAACTTCCTTACTTTATGATGAGAAGACCGAGTGTAGGTTATTAACTAGCCAAAGGTCAAAGAGCCCAAAGACGACGGTGCCAGGAGCAGACCTGAGCTTTCTTTCCTCCCAGGGGGTCCAACCCACAGCCCAGGATGGCTATAAATGGGGCCCAACACAAAATCGTAAATTTACTGAAAACCTTTTTTTTGCTCATCAGTTTTCATTAGTGTTCGTGTATTTAATGTGTGGCCCAAGACAACTCTTTTTCCATTCTGGCCCAGAGATGCCAAAAGTTTGGATACCCCTTCTAGACAGTGCCCTTGCTTGGATGATTATGGGATGGGGCTCTGAACCTTAGAGTTACTAGGATTTTTGTTGTTGTTGAACAAAGAATCATGCTTGGGAAATTTTCTTTCTTTCCTTTTTTTATTTAATCTTTATTGTATTTTTCCCCATTGCCATTTAGTCCCCTTATACCCACCCCCCCCCAGCAATGACCACACTGTTGTCCATGTCTATGAGTCCCTTTTCCTTAGTGATCAAGTCCTCCACTCCCTAACCAGCCCCTGCAGCTGTCATCTGGAGATTTTCTTAAGATTTTGCATTACACGGGGTGGGGGCGGGGTGCAAATCATTTAACAAAAATGTTGCTGTTCTGAGTAATGAAGTTTCCTTGAAAACACGTATTCCTTAAACTTCTGCAGAAATCTTCGTGTTCCCAAAGAATGTGAAATATTGTTTCTTTTTTTTAATCCTGTACTTCAACTTTTTCACTTTGTGTATGTTCCGATTATTGAGATTGCTTTCCCTTTTCTCCAGCCTCCTGTTCTCCCAATGCTACCTTCCCTGCAACAGAATAACCCACGTGAGCTGTCTAATGTGGGTCCTTCTGTGTTTTTCTTTATCTCATGCAAAGATATATTTACTCACACCTGTCCGTATATTCCCATTCATGTATATTCTGGTGTACATTCATGGTATTTTTTATTAAATTGTTTTTTCATTTGGATTAGAATTGCAGGAGTGGAATTGCTGTTAGAGGACATGAAATAGCAGCAAAATAGCTAACATTTATGTAAGTTCTTGTGTTTGCAAGGCACACAAGTACCTCAGTTTCTTAGTCTGTAAAACAGGAATGATAGTTTCTAATTTTTAGCGGTCTTGGGAGGATGATAGTTACATATGTAAAGTGCGTGAACTGTGGCATTAAGTACTATCTAAGTAACAGTAGCCATAACACTTCTGGTTGTTACTAATAGTGCTACTACAGGAATGACCTCCTGTAAGTAGATTACCAGGAGGTGGATTGTTAAGGTAAAGGAATCCTTGTAGTAATAAGGGCAGGAATTGTTATTGCTGTGATTAATACAGCCACTAGCGTTACCGCCTTTACATTCCTTGGTCCCTGCAATCCTGAGACTCCAGCTCCTAGAAACAAGAGCGCCATTACACCCCATTACATGCACACAAATATTTGTTGCCCTCTTGGTGGTGTTAGGACAGTTTAATGTTTGCCAATCTGAAAGGTTTAAATCAGTGATTTTTCAGCCTTTTTCATCTCATGGCACAATAAACTTAATTACAAAAATTCTGTGGCATACCAAAAAATATATTCTATGTTTTGCCAGTCTGACAAAAAATAGATATAATTTTGATTCATTCACACCAGATGGCTATTGTTGTGTTGGCTGTTGTTATATTTTTGATTTGACACTGAGGGAAAGTCTGCGCTCCTGACTAAATAGGTAGTGCGTGTTTTAAAACTGCTTGCAGCCCACCGGTTGAAAATCGCTGGCTTAAAGTGTTGTCTCACTGTTACTTTATTTCTTACTTCCCACACTACCAGTGAGCACAGCATCATTTTATATATACATATATACTTATATACACATCACCTCATTTCATGATTTGTATTTATTAAGTATTTTCATATTTAAATTTAGGTTTACGCTATTGTTTGTTCATTTCACTTTTGCTTTCTCTCGCTGCACAAGAAACACATTTCTGTATGTTGTTTTTAATAGAATTCTTCTCTAGAATTTTATGCATTCTCTTATGTTCTTCGGTTCTTTTAAAGCACCTGCTTTTCTTGTCTTGGTTAAAGATTTCTTTTTCAACGCTGGCTTTAAGATTGTTGTATACAATTAAAAGTGTCTGTGAGAGTTTGGTCAGAATTGTATGAAATGTATATGCTAGCTTTGGGGAAATTGGCATTATTCTCTCAATGTT
>PVKM010049640.1:0-10905 GCA_004027735.1 Carollia perspicillata
AGAACCCAAATAAATAAAATAAAAAATGAAGGAGGAGAAGTTATAATCAAATACCACAGAAATACAAAGAATTCTAAGAAAGTACTATGAACAACTATATGACCAGAAACTGGACAACCCGAGTGAAATGGACAAATTTCTAGACACATACAATTTTCCAAAATTGCATCAAGAAGAAGCAGAAAGCTTGAATAGACTGATGACAACTAGTGAAATTGAAACAGTAATCAAAAAACTCTTGGCACACAGAAGCCCTGGACTGGATGGCTTCACAGGTGAATTTCAACAAACATATAAGGATGCACTCACTCTTATCCTTCTCAGGTTATTCCAAAATATTCAAGAAGGAAGATTCTGTAATTCTTTTTATGTGGCCAGTTTCTTCCTAATTCCAAAACCAGGTAATGACAGAACAAAGAGAGAAAAGTATAGGTCAATATCTCTGATGAACATAGATGCTAAAATCCTCAGTGAAATATTGGCAAACCACATCCAGCAATTCTTTAAAAAGCTCATACACCGTGATCAAGTGGGACTCATCCCAGGGATGCAAAAATGGTACAATATTCACAAATCAATAAATGTAATACACCATATAAACAAAATGATGGACAAAAACCACATGATCACATCAATAGATGCTAAAAAAGCATTTGATAAGGTACAGCACCCATTCATGATAAAAAACACTCAGCAAAGTGGGAATAGAGGGAGCATACCTCAACATAACAAAGGCCGTATACAAGAAACCTACAGCCCACATTATACTCAACAGGCAAAAACTAAAAGCTTTCCCTTTAAGATCAGGAACAAGACAATGGTGTTTGTGTTCACCACTCTTACTCAACATAGTTCTGAAAGTTCTAGCCACAGAGATCAGACAAGAGAAATGAAAGGCATTCAAATTGGAAAAGAGGAAGTAAAACTGTAATTATTTGCAGATGACATGATAGTATATATAGAAAACCCTATAGTCTCCACAAAAAAACTACTTGACCTATTAAGTGAATTTCACAAAATAGCAGGATACAAAGTCAATGTTCACAAATCAATTGCATTTTTGTATACCAATAATGAAATATCAGAAACAGAAACTAGGGGAAAAATCCCATTTACTATAGCAACAAGAAAAATAAAGTACCCAGGAATAAATTTAACCAAGGAGGTAAAAGACCTGTACTTGGAAAACTATAGAACACTGAAGAAAGAAATTTAGGAAGATACAAATAAATGGAAGCATAGACCGTGTTCATGGATTGGAAGAATTAACATCACTAAAATGTCCATTCTACCCAAAGCAGTCTATAGATTCAATGCAATTCCTATTAAAATACCAATGGCATATTTCACAGATCTAAAACAAATATTTCAAAAATTTATATGGACCAACAAGGACCCCAAATAGCCTCAGCAATCTTGAGAAAGAAAAACAAAGTAGGAGGGATCACAAAACCTGATATTAAACTGTACTACAGGACGCTGAAATGAACGGTCTGGTATTGGCATAAGAACAGACACATAGATCAGTGGAACAGAATAAAGAGTCCAGAAATAAACCCATGTCTCTATGGTCAATTAAAATTTTACAAAGGGGGCAGGAGCATAAAATGGAGTAAAATTAGCCTTTTCAATAAACGGTATTGGATGAACTGGACTGGTACATCCAAAAAAATGAAACTAGACCATCAACTTACACTATACACCAGAATAAACTCAAAATGGATAAAAGATTCAAATATAAGCCATGATATCATAAAATTCCTAGAGGAAAACATAGGCAGGGAAATTTCAGATATCCTACATGGCAATATATTTGCCAATTTATCTCCTACTATTATTATCAAGAATAATAATATTTAAGCTCAACTGCAATTTTCAGAGAAAATATTTTTACATAGAGTTAATACAGAAGTCAGATATATGAAGACTAACAGAATGTTTATTATCTGAACCCAAACCACTAATCAAATTTCACTTCTAAATCCTCCTCCTGGTACACCCCTGCTGCCTGCCGATACCTACACTGTGTACTAAGCAATGTTCCAGACACGTTGCTATGTCCATTCAACAATTCTTTGAGGTAGGTGTCATTATAAGTATGGACACAGAAGTTGAGAGAGGTTAGGTAATCTGTCCAGGTCATACTGCTAGCAGGGCCGGAGCCTGGTTTCATACCCACTGTGCCACCCTGCCTCTCAGCATGGGACCCTGGTTCCTGTTGTCTCTGCCACATACCCTCCATTTTCCTTCTTGCCTCCAAATCTTATTCTTCCTTCACTGTCCACCTCCACCAGGAAGCCTTCTCAGATTATAAGGGCCACACTATCTATCCCTGCTTTGAGTTTTCATTGAATTTATAATAATATAGCTTTCCTTCTGTCTTAATTGGCTCATGGATAACACTTTCCTCTACTTCAAGGCTTGCTTTTACTTTAAACTCTAAAAAGCAAGGGCTCTGTACATACTTATTTGGTTCTCCTTATAACTTGAAACACAGTGCTAGTTACATGAACTGCTCAATACATATTTCTTGACTAAATTGGAGTCACTGGTGTTTTCTGCATGAAGATGAAGAAGGATGCTCCCCACAAACACCAAAAACAGTTTCAAAGGACCTACAGCGACGCATGTAAGAAATTAAGGATGGCTTTCTCTGAGACTTAGAGGAACTTGCCCTTTCTATCTTCCAAGCCTCATCTTTATAAACTGTCACATGTTTTATTTTTTTAAGACTTAATTTATTTTTAGAGATGGGGGAAGGGAGGGGGAAGGGAGGAAGAGAAACATCGATCAGCTGCCTTGTGCACTCCCCCAACCGGGGACCTAGCTCGCAACCCAGGCATATGCCGTGACAAGGGATCAAACCAGCAATATTTCGGTTTGTGGGATGAGGCTCAAACCACTGACCCACAGCAGTCAGGGCTGTCACAGGTTTAATTTTAATCCCTGTAACTGAGCTGGTTGCCATGGCAAATGATAGAAGCTTCTATTAAGTAGGCATCGGCCATGTGTCAGATGTTTTTATCAATGTCTTCAAAACATCACAGTGACTCACTAAATAGTTTTAAAGGTAAAGAAATGAAAATTCGGAAAGTTATTTGTCTAAACCCAAATAATCAATAAATTACTAATTCAGGGCTGCAAACCATATCGGCTACACTTGAATCCTTAAGAGCATTTGCTTACAGTTCTCTTAGTAGCCTTTCATTTGGACTTAGCTAAGTTCTTGGTTTTTAACCTTCATCCAAACTGGTTTTTGGCAAACTACTTAACATTTCTTATCTCAGTTTTCTCTTTTATAAAGATGACATTCATAGATGACATGATTATTTAGAAAATCTCAAAGAATCTGGAGAAAAGTTATAGGGCAATTAGGTCACTGGGATGCAAACATGCCAATAAGGACATTGAAAGAGTAATATGTTAAAATGACTAACAAAATACAGTTGTTCTTACAAGTAAAATTGATCTAACTAGTTCAAACATCAAATTTTGCCTTGGTTTGAAATTATGTCAGTTCAGTGAGATAACCCTGGTTCCTTTGTGCTGAACTGATTTTGTGACTGAAAATTTGATAGTTTTGTAAATTACCATAATATAAATGGAATAAACCTACAGAAATTAAAAGGACAATAAGAGAATAGTATGAACAACTCTATGCCAATAATTTGACAATTTGCCCTAGCTGGTGTGTCTCACTTGGTTAGAGTGTCATCCCATGAACAAAAAGGCCGCTGGTTCGATTCCCAGTCAGGGCACATGTCTAGGTTGTGGGTTCAGTCCCCAGTTGGAGCACATATGAGAAGCAACTAATCAATGTTTCTCTCTCACATTGATTTTTCTCTCCTTCTCTTTATCTTCTCCTCTCTCTAAATATCGAAAAACATGTCCTTAGGTGAGGATTAAAAATAATAAGTTGGCAACTTATAGGAAATAGGAAAAATTCTTTTCAAAAAAATTTTTATTTATATTTAGAGAGAGAGGAAAAGAGGGAGAAAGAAAGGGAGAGAAACATCAATGTGTGGTTGTCTCTTTTGCACCCCCAACTGGGGACCTGGCCTGCAACCCAGGTGTGTGCCCTGACTGGGAATCAAACCAGAGACCCTTTGGTCCACAGGCCAGTGCTCCATCCACTGAGACACACCAGCCAGGGTAGAAAAATTCTTCAAAAACACAATTTGTCAAAGCTCACTCAAAAAACAGATAAATAGTTCTATATTTATTTTTTTAATTAAATTTGTAGTTGAAATCATCCAAGAAAGAAAACTTCAGGTCTAGATACTTTAATTGGTAAGTTCTATGAACCATTTAAGGAAGAAATAATACCAATTATACATAAACTCTTCAAGAAAATAGAAGACGAGGGAATATATTCCAGCATCTTATGATACAACATTACCCTAATAATAGAACCAGACAAAAATACTTCAAGAAAACCATAGACCAATATCTCTCATAAACACAGATGCAAAATTCCTTAAAAAGAATCATCAAATTGAAGCCAGCAGTATATAAAATGATATACAAAGGTAATGCATCATGATTAAGTAGTTCCACCCCCTGCCCTCTGAAAAAATTCAGGCTGGTTGAACATTTAAACGTCACTGAAGGCTGCATACTGTAAGAGCAATTATGACAATCTGGAAAAGACACAGCTAGGACAGAAAACAGATCATTTTTCACCAGGAGGGAGATAGTGGGAAGAGTTGTCTACAAAGAGGAGCATGTAATTTTTTAGAGTGATGTAAACGTTCTACAAGGTCTCTCTGGGAAAAGTCCAGTCACTGTTAATATAACAAGAAGGGTTTGTGCAACATCAATGTAACCTGGCAGCCAAGGAGAGTGGACTGGAGTGGGCATGCCTGAACAATGATGACTTCACTGTACTAGTAAGTGGGGGCGGTAGACGCCATTGAGTGAGCATGTGTACTGTGTGAGCATCACATTCAAAATGATTGAGTGAGTAAAGCAACAGATCTGCATCAGATTTTGCATTAAGCTTGGATGTTCCCTGGCAGAAACTATTTGGATGATTCAGAAGGCCACAGCTATGGGCAACTGGTGATTGGCAGCTTCATCATGACAAGGCACCCACTCATGCATGATGTCTTGGGCAGAGTTTTAAGCATATTTTATTGACCATCCTATTACAGTTTTCCTAACTTTTCCCCCTTTGCTCCCCTCCCCTCCAGCAATCCTCCCCTTAATTCATGTCATGGGTCATGCATATAAGTTCTTTGGCTTCTCCATTTCCTACAGTATTCTTAACATTCCCTTATCTATTTTGTACCTACCAATAATGCTTCTTAATCCCTGCACCTTTTCCCCAATTCACCCCCTTCCCCTTCCCAGCTAGTAACCCTCCAAATGATCTCCATATCTATGATTCTGTTCCTATGCTGCCTATGCTGGTTGCTTGCTTAGGGTTTTTTTTTTTGTTGTTGTTGTTGTTGTTTAATTGTTGATAGTTGTGAATTTGTTGCCTTTTTAATACTCATAGTTTTGATCTTCTTTTTCTTAAATAAGTCCCTTTAACATTTCATGTAATAATGGCTTGGTGATGGTGAACTCCTTAAGCTTCATCTTGTCTGGGAAGCACTTTATCTGTCCTTCTATTCTAAATGATAGCTTTGCTGGGTAGAGTAATCTAAGTTGTAGGTCCTTACTTTTTATCACTTTGAGTACTTTTTGCCAGTACCTTCTTGCCTGCAAAATTTCTTTTGAAAAATCGGCTGATAGTCTTATGGGAACTCCTTTGTATGCAACTCTCTGCTTATCTCTTGCTGCTTTGAAGATTCTTTCTTTATCTTTAACCTTTGGCATTTTAATTATGATGTGTCTTGGTGTGGTCCTCTTTGGGTCCAACTTGTTTAGGACTCTCTGTGCTTCCTGGATTTGTATGTCTATTGCCTTTGCCGAATTGGGAAAGTTTTCTTTCATTATTTTTTTCAAATAAGTTTTCAATTTCTTACTCTGCCTCTTCTCCTTCTGGCACCCCTATGATTCAAATGTTGGCACATTTGGAGAAGCCCCAGAGGCTTCTTATACTATCCCCTTTTTTAAACAAAATTGTTGTTTCTTCTTTCTGTTCTAGTTGAATGCTTATTTCTTCATTATGTTCCAAATTATGGATTTGAATCTTGTCTTTCTTCACTTCATTGTTGAAGCCTTATAGATTTTTCTTCATTTCACTTAGTGTAATATTCATTTCTTCCTTTGTGCTGTTGTCATACTCAATTAGTATTTTAAGCATCCTGATCACCAGTGTTTTGAACTCTGCATCTGATAGGTAGTCTATATCCATTTCAATTAGTTGTTTTTCTGGGGTTTCATTCTGTTCTTTCATTTGGGTCATATTTCTTTGTCTCCTCAATTTGGCAGCCTCCCTGTGTTTGTGTCTATGTATTAGGTAGAGCTGCTTTGCTTCTCTGTCTTAATGCACCTGCTAAGTTGTATAGGCAGAGCCCTAGGTAATTGCCAGGGTAAGGCAACCTACTTCACTGTTCTGCAGCTCTGTGTGGGAGGAGGGCTGGGAGAGGGGACAGTGCTGCTGCCTGGCTACTGCCCGGCTAATGGAGGTTTGCTGGGCACTTGCCCTGTTTCCAGTCACTTCACCCACTCCCCATATGTGACTGGCACCCTTCCAGCTGTTGCCGTAGTGTTGAATCCCAGAGTGGATGGGTTTGCATAGGTTCTGAGTCCGTGCAGGCCCTATGAATAGACTCTCCTGAAAATCCAGCAGTTTCTTCCACCACCCAACCCCCCCCCCACACTGGTTTTTACAGCCAGAAGTTACAGAGATTTATCTTCCTGGTGCTGGGACCCCGGGTTGTGTGGTCAGGCCTGGGGCTGTGACAGCTCCCTCCTAAGGTATCCTTCATGATTTGCATCCACCACATGTGAATGTGGGACTGCTTCTTCTTCCACCACTCTCTCCTCTCCATGTCTGTCCACCCATCTCCATGACTCCACTGCTCCTACCTGTCTGATGAATGTGGCTTCTTTAAATCCTTGGTTGTCAGACTTCCATACAGTTAATTCTATGTTCTGACAGTTTTGGGTGTTATTTGTTTTGAGGCTTCATTGTAATTCTTCTTGTGATTCCATGAGGAGGAAAAGGGTATCTACCTATGCCTCCATCTTGACCAGAAGTCTCTCTCTCATGCAGAGCTTTTTTTCAAAACATCAAATCACCCAGGTGACTCAGCCCCCTATAGCCAAAATTTGGTGCCTTATGACTTCTTGCTTTTCCAAAAACTAAAATCACCTCTGAAAGGCAAGAGATTTCAGACCATTGATGAGATTCAGAAAAATACAACAGGGTAGCTGATGGCAATTGAGAGAACTGTGTGAGGTCCTAAGGTGCCTACTTTGAAGGGGACTGAGGTATCATTGTCCTGTATACAATGTTTCTTATATCTTGTATCTTCTTCAAGAAATGTCTCTATTTTTCATAGTACATGGCTGGATACTTTCTGGACAGGCCTCATATATCTTGATAGGTGAGGTGGTTGCATGACTATAGGAAATACTGTAAGTTTCATTACATGTAAATTATACCTTAAGTACTTTTTTATAAGGGAAAGAAATGAACAGCTATTTAACTCATATACTATGAGGAATCCTTTCTAAATACCAGGTTCGTGAGAGTTAAGGGTGAAACAAGGAATATATATCAGAAATTCTTGGAGGAATTTTTTTGAAATACTAGGAGTTCAGTGAATTCCTTAATTAGCTGTGCATCAGAATCATCTTTGGAATTTGTGAAATTACACAGGTTTCACTTCAGAGATTCTAATTCATTAAGTCATGGCTAGGCTACATCCCGGGAATTTCTATTTCTTCAATATTCAATAAAGTATGGGGAAGCCCATTGAGGTTCAGAACCCCTAAGATGTATAATTACTGAAGTTCTTTCCAAACTAAACATTCCTGCCCCTGCACAGAACCTAGGATCAATGTAAACTCCTCTGGGAGAAAAAAATCTATACGTTTAGTAACCCCAAGTGAACTTTAACATTTCCTTGGGCTATAAATGTGAATAACAAAACTCAAAAATGTTAACAGTTCTTGTGACTCTTAGATATCTTCATCTGATATTAACATGCTATTGCAAGTCATACAACAGATTATGAAATATTTTGATGACATTTCAGATATTTGGAAATATCATTAAACTTATCATTAGTTGGAAGTTACAGTAACTATTGAAATTATCCTTATGTCAAGTTATATACTACATTAGTAAACATAACTATATTATAAATTATTTTAACATTTTGATAATTGCATTTTAATGAAATTGTTTGCTTATATAATCTTTTGCCCTTTATTTTGTTAACTTAAAAACTCTTTCTCTAGAAGAGTTCTAATGCTTCACCAGATGGCCAAAGGAGCCAGTGAATAGAACATTTAAACACATTCATGGTAAGTCTTCCTGATTGAAATACAAGGGCTCCCAAAACTGCAGACACACCCATATTTAAATGAACACAAAGTGGGGAAAACTAGTCCAATGTGAATAGTGGCTGGGCTGGGGATCACCTAACATGCTTATGATGAACAGCACCCCTCTGCTCAGTCGGGTTTGAGCCGAGCTGACAGGTAGAGGGGTAATAAGCTTGGGTCTAGGGAGAAATGTTGGTCAGTGGTGTGTATGTGTGTGTGTGATGCAAGCAATCCTAAAACACACACACACACTAGGTATTTAACTTTCTCCTACTATTTCACGAGTATGAGAAACAAATCAAAACAAAAATAAAAAAGAAACAGCCAACATTGCGCACTAAGTTCAAAGGCACTGGTTTGTAAAAGCAACAGGTATTATGGGATGCACACAAGTACACACCTACACACATGCAAAACACACGCACAAAACCAAACGGTAAATGTCAATAAGCTCAATGGGAGAAGAGCCACACAATTTAGGTATTCTCTTTTAAGGTATTGTATTTCACATTCTGGTCACAGCAGAGTGAGTAACCTCCAAGCTGTTTTTTGTTTTGTTTCTTTTGGCTCAAAAAAAATGTCAATTGACTGTGGAAAAGATGCCCAGGAGAAACAAAGGAAAAATGGTCACAGTGAAAGCAGGATGCCCATGCTTTGGAAAAGTGTCCTGTCAGAGGGCACTGGAGCACGGGGTAAGAGTCTAGGCTTTAGCCCGAGAGACGTGGGCTGTCGTGCTTCCAAGCTAAATGACACTGAGCCAGCTGCTAGCCTTCATGAGACTGTCTCGTCACCCACAGGGCAGGATCCCACCTACTGCATTGGCACAGGAGATGACTAAATGGCATGTGGCCAGGGGGAAGGATTGAGAACGCTTGACAGCAGCAACTCTTCTCAAAATTAATCGGAACCACATGATTCTACAAAAACAGGATATATTGATGGAGGAGTAGCGGCACGGCTGAATGACTCGGCATGTGACAAAGCAAGCAGTGAGACCCAGTAGAACAGATATAAAGGTGTCCCTGTAAAATTCTTTCAATTTTATGTGTGTTTAAAGGTTTTCTAAATACAAGGCTAGGGGAAATCTAAAGGCTTTTCTATAGAAGTGAGTAGCCTTGCAGGTCTGGATATTATTGGTTTTATAAAAATGTGAAGCTACTACTTAAGATTCAGAGGTGTTTTTTCTGCCATCAGAGAAATCTCTAGAACTGGATGGCAAGGCAACAGCAGACATTAGATGGGTTCTTTTTCTTTTATGAACAAACTAATTGAGGTACAATTTACATGCCTCAAATGCTCTCATTAAATGTATAATTTAATGATTTGTAGTATATTTACAGAGTAGTATAACTATTAGCATGATTTCAGTTTCAGAGCATTAGATCCAGAATAATGTTTGACCAAATATGTGAGCGCCTCATGGCACAGTGAACTTGACACACAAAATTAGCCATCACCTGGGTTAGCAGGAAGGGTAGTCACTGGGGGTGCCACTTGATAATGGCCCGATCAGAGGAGGTGTCTCCAAGGAGAGGCCACGTGAACAGTGACCTAAATGAAGTAAAAGCAAGAAGTCGTGCAGCAGGATCATTCCAGGCAGAGGGAACAGCAAGAGCAAAGCCCTGTGCCTGGGACCAGCTCAGAATATTGGAGCTACGGTCAGGAGCCACCGTGGCCAGAGCAGGGAGCAGGCAGGGGTGCCTTCGGGAAGGAGCTGAGGTTGGGGAGGTGTGCAGCAGGAGGCCCAGGTAGACGTTGCGGGCCAGGGCAACAACTGGGCACTTCATTTTAAAGGTCATGGGAAACTGCTGGAGTTTTAGCCTCATCTCTCTGGCTACTATGCTGTAAATAGGCTGCGGAGGGGCACGGCTGGAAGCAGGGATTCCGGAAACCGAGTCTACTGCCGTAACCAGGCTGGAAATGATGGTGGCTTGGGCTGTGGTGGCCGCAATGAAGGAGGTGAGAAGTGACCTCTCACGGAGGTACTTTGGAGAAAGAACAGAAGACTGGTTGTAGAGTGAGTTGACAAATGAGTAGACACATGAGTAGCAAATAGACAAATGCTCCGGATGTGCCAATGAACCCTCTTCACAGACCGTGATTTTATTTAATGACAATTCGGCTTTCACAGAGGGAACCTTCCGCCGGGGTGGCCTCTGTCAGCTGACCGTTTTCCCGAGTGGTAGTGGAAGTGCCCGCTCTTCCGGAAAGCTGCTCTTGCTTTTGCGTCACTACGTCCATCTGTCTGCTTGCCAGGGAGCTGCCCCTGCACGCGCTGCCTCCTTACATCCTGGTAGCTCCACTTTGGTTTGTGAGCCCTTTCAGGCTAGTTAAATAGCACAAACGTGTTGTTTCGTTTTGTCTGATTTTTTCAAAGAACTGAAATGTTACTGGGGCATAATTTACATGAGGCAAATGCACAAAGCTTAAGTGAAAAGCTTCCTGTGTTTATCTGTG
>PVKM010049641.1:0-10900 GCA_004027735.1 Carollia perspicillata
GAAAATATTTGCAAATCTATCTGATAGGGTCTAGTATCCAGAATATATAAAGAACTCTTATAGCTCAACAATAAAAAGACAATCTGACTTAAAAATAGTGAAGGGTTTGAATATGAATGTATATTTTAGAGGTGTTTGGCTCCTTAGAGAGTTGCAACTTGCATACATCATGACCCGAGCTAGCAAAGTTATGAAAAGAGTGAAGTTAGTACTTGTGCTCATTGTTCTTATCTAGGTGACCACAAAGTATCAGTGATAGAATTTTATGGAAGACACATTTATTTCTCCCATGTGAGTTTCAGTTCACTTTCTTGAAGCAATTTTGTGAAGTGATTCCCTTTAGAAAGCTATAGATCGACCAGAAATTAAAATTTATTTTTTTCAGTAGAAAACTTGAGAGTAATACTTTTATTAATTTCATTGACTTATGCCTTTCTCTGAACTCAACTTTGTGTTCTTGAACTATATTGTTAAAAGATGATATTCAAGTACTTGAGGAGATCGTCTAGTGTTCAACACAAAGATGTGAAGAATAATCAGAGCTGCCCGAAGATGGAATACACTTTCTTAAGCGGCAGTGAAGTCCCTGCCATTAGATGCCCTACTGATAGGAATTTTGTGATATGAACTAAAACACTGAGAAGATAGTAGACCTTGATGGTATTTTAGGTCCCTCAAGGGAAATCCTCTGATCCTGTGATTCTGTAATATTTGCATTTTGTATTTTGCATATATATGTATTTCTGTGATCACAAAGTTGAGGGTTATAAAAGCATTTCTGTGTAATTATTACCTTGGCATCTGTCTCAACCACCCACTTTACTTTGCCTAAATAGTGTAATATTTTTACAGTATTTCTGTTTCCATATATTTATGCTCATTTTTCTCAGAGTTCTAAATGCTACTTGTCTGCCATTCAAGGAAAATTATACACAATGTGGACATTTGAGGCAGAAATTAGATTTGAGTTTAAGCTTCAGTCTTGTCATTTTAAAGAAGGCTTATGTATTTCACTATTTTAAGTGCAGATTTCATCAGCCTCTCACACTGGAGACATTTTAAATATTCATCAAAGTAATCATGAAAATTATTGGGAGTTGCAAGGAGTCCAGTATTCTAATTAAAATCTGTTGGTGATTTTCAGAATGAAGCAATGACTGGTTCTCACACCCAGAACCGAGTCCTCTCTCGAATCACTCTGGCATTAATGGAGGACACTGGGTAAGACAGCTTTGAGAGTATTATATGACTTGCTTATTAAAATGAAATGAGTATTAACATTATGATTAAGATGAAATGAATATTAGCTTAAAAAATGCTGATAACCCTAGCCGAGTGACTCAGTATTGTCCCATACACCAAAAGGTTGTAGGTCAGCTCACAAACCTTGGTTGTGGGTTCTAATCCCCAGTCAGGGCATGTACAGGAGGCAACCATTTGATGTTTCTTTCTCACATTGATGTTTCTCTCTTTCTTTCTTCACCCCACTTCCTTTCCTCTCTTTTTCTCTCTAAAATCAATAAAAAATATTCTCAGATGAGGTTAAAAAAATACTGGCATTTTACACAGAAGCAAAATATTCTTGGAATTTTGTGTAGTTAGCTATTCATTACCTATAACAACTACTTTCATTTAATAAATATCTGAGGCCCTGAGGTGCAGTAATGAATGCAACAACATTCCTGGTATTATGAGATTTATGTTCCAATAAGTAGAACCAGGCTAATATGAAGGAAAGATTAATCCAAACAATTTTAAAAATTATAAATGAAATAGATGATGCATAGATTCCTGATTTTTAAAGCAGTAGGACCTTCTGATAAAGCGGTAGAATACTGTTTTTTAATAACTCCAATGATTGTCTTTTCCTTTGTTGGTTCCTGGGTCTTTTTGACAAGATTTGTTTTCTGATAGCTTCCCTGCTTTCTTGTGTGGTAGGATGTACCAGGCTGATCAGCACATTTCACCTGGGCATCAGCCAGTCTTCCAAGGAGCACTGGTTTCTTTTCATAGGAGTAGTTTTTAGAAACCACAGCCTAGGCCCTATTCATTACTACTAGATTATCATACTTTACAGTAGACCAGGGTAGGAAATTCATATATTTGAAAAGGGAAAAACAACTGCTGGATGTTTTTAGTGCCATTATAACATTTCCTCATTCACTCCTGAATAAGCAATGGCCAGCAGAAGTGGTCCTCCTGCTCTCCTTAATAACCTGTTTGTAGCCCTTTAACAAGCAATCCTAGTTTCTTTAAGATACCAGTTGGGTATAGAAGCACTGTGGAGTGTGTGAATCACTGATGAAAAATCATGGCACTAGTGAATTTTTAAACAGTTTTTCTTTTTTCTGAGGTAACACGACAGCAACACAGTCCATATGTTTCTAAATTTCTGGGAATATTTTTAAATTGTAGACATGGAAATGAACTTTCATAAATCCGTATGACTTCAGTGTAACCTAACTGAGTTGCTTCTCCCAGTAAAAGACATTATCATTTATCCATCCAGAAACATCAGGAATCATCTTTGACAACATCCTCCCCCACTTCTCATATGTAATCAATCATAAATCTATTTTGATTTTTAACTCTCTAGTATCCTTAGAATCTGTCCACTTTTCTGGTCACCATTGCCTTTATCAAGGCCACCTTTATCTTTTACCTGGATTACTATAGTAGATTTTTAGAAATCGATCTCCCTGCATCTTAAATGGTTCTTTCTACTGCCCACAGGCTTTCACACACTTTTCGCAAGTGTCCTTTAGAAGTTCATTAGGCACAGTACTTTACACAGTAAGAAATACATCGTGACCAAAGTACAGTTACACATACATAGTATTAAGAGCAAATAAATTGACAAGGGTGTTAAGATGATTCAATGGAAAAAGAATAGTTTGTTTAACAAATTTTGCTGGGACAACAGGATACCCATAAGCAAAATATGAATCCCTACTACACATGACTTTTGAAAATTAACTCAAAGTAGATTAAAGACCAAAATATAAGACCTAAAGCTATAAAAGTCTTGGAAGCGTAGTCATCAGTCTTACTGTTAGATGAAGAAGTGATTTCTTAGACCTGACACCAAAAGCATAAGCAACCAAGGAAAATAGATATCATGAGCTTAATCAAAATTAATAACTTTTGTGCTTCAAAATACACTATCAAGAAAGTGAAGATCAAATGAGGATGATCCCAGATGGCGGGGGAATAAGTGGAAACTATACTAAACTCCTCCCAGGACCAGTTTGGAATTATAACTAAGTTGTAGAGAAATCATCCTGAAAAACCAGCTGAATACTAGCTGGAGAGAAGCCTTATAACCAAGGATAGACAGAAGAATTCACTGCACCACAACAAGACTGTAGGGAGTGCTCGGAGGAGGCACGAGAGGACTGACTGCGCTCCCACAGGTGGCAACTGAAGTTCTGGAGGGATTTCCAGTGGCTGGGGAGTTCCTCCCTGAGAAGTGTGGAGACGAAACCCAAAGCTGGGCTCCTTATCTTACAGCACCAGAGCTGGAAAGGAACCCAGATAACATCCAGCTGTGTAAAGCAACAGGGTTTCTGTCTGCCAAAGAGAGATGGCTGGGGATGCAAAGAACCTCTTAAAGGGCCAATGCACAAAATTTCATTTGCAGCCACTTACCCTGGGCTCTGGCATAGAGAGGACAGAGTGGACTAGAGACACCCGAGGAGGGTCTGTTTGGTGGCTCTGGGGAAGAACTGAATGAAAAGCTGCCAGGATCCCTGTGCTGAGTCATTCCTCATACTGTAGGGGGCATCTTTATAGGCAGGGCTCTCCTCTCCAAGTGGCATCAACCTGAGGGAAAGCAATAGCTGCACCCACAGGAATTAATCTGCCACAATCTGTGGAGCTTAAGCTGACTGTTGGTGACACTTTGTTTAGCTTAACAACCAATCCTTTTAATACCCGACTAGCTTAACCACTGAGAAGCTTAGCACTGACTAGTTTAACAAACTAAGGTGGAAATTACAGTGAACCAGCCAAAATGGGAAGACAAAGAAACAAACCCCTAATGAAAGAACAAAAGAATTTTCCTGAAGAACTAGATGAAATGGAGGTACAAAATTGATCAGATAGAGAGTTTAGAATGATGCTTATAAAAATATGCAGCAGCATGTAAAAAGATATCGGAACCATAAAAAAGGATATGTCAGAAATAAAGAATGCAATATCTGAAATAAATAATACACTAGAAGGAATAAATAGTAGGTTAGATGAAGCAGAGGATCCAATCAGTGATTTGAAAGGCAAGGTAGAAAAAAAAAACAAAAACAATATCCACCTTATGGGGACACCAGAACGAGAATAGAGCAAGCAAAGGGTCAGGAACCTATTTGAAGAAATAATGACCAAAACTTCCCTAATCTGGTGAAGGAAAAAGACACACAAGTGTAGGTAGTTCAGAGAGTTGCAAATAAGTTGGACCCAAAGAGGTCTACACCAAGGAACATCATAATTAAAATGACAAGACTTAAAGAGGAGAGAATTCTAAAAGCCACAAGAGAAAAGCAGGTAGTTACCTATAAGGGAGCACCAATTAAAATATCATCTGATTTCTCAACAGAAACATTTCAGGCCAGAAGGGAGTGGTGTGAAATATTCAAGGTAATGAAAAGCAAGGACCTATAACCAGTCTACTTTACCTAGCAAGGTTCTCATTTAAAATAAAAATAAATGAGCTTTCCAGCCAAGGAAAAACTAAAGGAGTTTGTTAATGCCAAACCAGTATTGCAACAAATGTTAAAGGCCTTGCTTTAAGAACAAAATAAGAGGAAAAAGAGAAGGAAAAAAAAAAGAGGAAATCAGTCTAATAATAAAATGACCCTACATACATATCTGTCAAATGTAAATGGCCTAATTGCTCCAACAAAAGATATAGGGTAGCTGAATGGATAAGAAAACAAGACCCATATATATGCTGCCTCCAAGAGACACATCTCAGATGAAAAGATGCACACAGACTAAAAGTAAAGAGATAAAAAGATATTTCATACAAATGGAATGGGGGGAAAAGCTGGGGTAGCAGTACTTAAATCTGACCAAACAGACTGTAAAACCAAGGCAATCGACAGAAAACTACTTGAATAACAATTAAAATAAAATAAAAATAAATAAATAAAATAAATAAAACAAAGCCAATGCTAAGAGACAAAGAAGCATACTACATAATAATAAAGGAAACGATCCAACAATAGGATATAACCCTAGTAAACATATACACACCCAACATAGGAGCACCTAAATATGTAAAGCAAATCTTGATGAATATAAAGGGAAAGATCAACAGAAATACAGTCACAGTTGGGGATTTTAACACTCCATTGACTTCAATGGATAAGTCTTCCAGGCATAAAATCAACAAGGAGACATCAGCCTTAAATGACACACTAGATCAAATGGATTTAATTGATATCTTTAGAGCATTTCACCCCAAAGGAGAAAAATATACATACTTATCAAGTGCACATGGAATGTTCTCTAGGATAGACCGCATAGTAGGACACAAAACAAGTCTCAATAAATTAATAAGATTGAAATCATACCAAGCATCTTCTCTGACCACAATGCTTATGTATCTAGAAATCAATCACAAGAGGAACACTGAAAAACATGCTAGACATGGAAGCTAAATAACATGTTATTAAACAATGATTGGGTCAACAATGAGATCAAGGAAGAAATCAAAAGATGCTTTGAAACAAATGAAAATGAGGACACAATAACCCAAAATCTGTGGGACACTGGGAAGGCAGTCCCAAGAGGGAAGTTCATAGCCGTACAGGTCTACCTCAGAAAACAAGAAAAAGCTCAAATAAACAACCTAACTACTCTTAAAGAACTTGAAAAAGAACAACAAACCCCAAAGTGAGTAGAAGGAAGGAAATAATAAAGATCAGAGCAGAAATAAATGAAATAGAGTAAAAAAAAATTAATACAAGAGATGAATGAATCCACAAGCTGGTTCTTTGAAAAGATAAACAAGATTGACAAACCTGTTACCAGACTTATCAAGAAAAAAGAAAGGACCCAAATTAATAACGTCAGAAATGAAAGGAGAAATAACAATGAACGCCAAATACAAAGGATTATAAGAAAATGTTATGAACAATTGTATGGCAACAAACTGGAAAACCTGGATGAAATGGATAAATTCCTAGAAACATATAATCTTCCAAAATAAATCAACAATAATCAGAGAATCTGAATAGATAGATTGTGCCTAATGAAATTGAAGCAGTAATCAAAAATCTCTCAACAAATAAGAGCCCTGGACTGGAAGGCTTCGCAGGTGAATTTTACCAAACATTCTGAGAACTAACACCTTTCCTCAAAATGTTTCATAAAATTCAAGAAAGGGGAAGGCTCCCAAACTCATTTTATGAGGCCAGCATTATCCTAATTCCAAAACCAGATAAAGGTACTACAAAGAAAGAAAATCCCTGATGAACATAGATGCTAAAATCCTCAGCAAAATATTAGCAAACCAAACATAGCAATGCATCAGAAAGATCACATACCACGATCAAGTTGGATTTATTCTGAGAATGCAGGGCTGTTGCCACATTCACAAGTCAATAAATGTAATTCACCACAAAAAAAATTGAAGGATAAAAAACACATGATCATATTGACAGTTGCAGAAAAAGCATTTGATAAAATTCAGCACCCATTTACAATAAGAACTCAACAACGTGGGACTAGAGAGCACATACCTAAGCATAATATAGGCCATCTATGACAAACCCACTGCCTGCATCAGATTCAATGGGCAAATACTACAAGATAGCGAACAAGATAAGCGTGTTAGCTTTCATCTCTCTTATTTAACATAGTACTGGAAGTAATAGCCACAGCAATCAGACAGAAAGAAGAAATAAAATTCAGCCAAATTGGAAAGGAAGAAGTAAAACTCTATTTCCAGATGACATGACACTGTACATAGAGAACTGCAAAGATTCCAACAAGAAACCACTAGAACTGATAACAATTCAGCAAAGTAGTAGGATACAAAATTAATATCCAGAAATCAGTTGCATTTTTACATGCTAATAACAAACTAATAGAAAGGGAAATTTAGAAAACAATCCCATTCAACAGTTGCTTCCAAAACAATAAAATACCTAGGAATAAAGCTAACTAAGGATGTAAAAGACCTGTACTCAGAAAATTATAAGACACTGAAGAAAGAAATTGGAGAAGATACAATAAGTGGAAGCACATTCCATGTTCCTGGACAGGAAGAATTGACATCATTAAAATGTGTATACTACAGAACGCAATCTATAGATTCAGCACGCTTCCTATTAAGAATCCCATGACAGCCCTGGCTGGCATGGCTTAGTGGATTGAGTGCCGGACTCTGAAGCAAGGGGTCACTAGTTCAATTCCCAATCAGGACACATGCCTGGGTTGCGGGCCAAGTCCCCAGTAGGGGCCACGCAAGAGGCAACCACACATTGATGTTTCTCTCCCTCTCTACCTCCCTTCCCCTCTCTCTAAAAATAAGTAAAATCTTTTTTTAAAAAAAGAATCCCATGACATATTTCACACAACTGAAACAAATATTTCAAAATTTTTAAATGGACCCACAAAGGCCCCGCGTAGCAACAACAACCTAGAGAAAGAAGAACAAAGTTGGAGGAATCATGCTACCTAATATGAAACTATACTGTAAGACCATAGTAATCAAAACAGCCTAGTACTAGCATAAGAACAGACACATAGATCGGTGGAACAGAACAGAGTACCTAGAAAAAAACCCACACCTTTATGGTCAATTAATGTCAACAGAGGAAGCAAATACATAAAGTGAGCTAAAGAGAGTTTATTCAGTCAATGGTGTTGGGAAAATTGGACAGATATGTGCAGAAAAATGAAACTAGACCACCTTGTTATACCACACAAAAGAATAAATTCAAAACAGATCAAAGACTTAAATGTTATATCTGAAACCATAAAAATCCTAGAAGAAAACACAGGCAGCAAAATCTTGGACATTGCTCATAGCAATATTTTATGGGATATTTCTCCACAGGCAAGGGAAACTAAAGAAAAAATAAACAAATGGGACTACATCAATCTAAAAACGTTTGCACAGCAAAGGAAATCATCAATAAAATAGAAAGACAGCCTATAGAATGGGAGAAGATATTCATTAAAACATCTGATAAGGGGTTAATATCCAAAATTTGTAATGAACTTAACAAAACTCAACACCAAAATAGCAAACAACCCAATTTTAAAATGGGCAGAGAACCTGAATAGACACTTTTCCAAAGAGGATTACACATGGTCAATAGACGTATGAAAAGATGCTCAATGTCACTAATCATCAGAGAAATGCAAAGTGAAATCACAGTGAGATAGCATCTCACACCTGTCAGAATGGCTGTCATCAATAAACCAACAAACAGCAAGTGCTGGTGAGGATGTAGAGGAAAGGGGAATGCTGTTGCACTGCTGCTGGGAATGCTGATTGGCAGCCGCTGTGGAGAGCAGTACGGAGATACCTCAAAAAATTAAAAATGGATCTGCCTTTTGACCCAGCAATCCCACTTCTGGGAATATATCTGAAGGAACCCAAAACACGAATTTGAAAGAACATAAGCACCCCAATGTTCGTTTAGCAGCATTGTTTACAATTGCCAAGATATGGAAGCAGCCCAAGTGTCCATCAATAGATGAGTGGATAAAACGACAGTGGGACATTTACACAATGGAATTCTGCTTGGCCATAAAAAAGAAAATTTTACCCTTTGCAACAGTGTGGATGGACCTGGAGAACATTTTGCTAAGTGAAATTAGCCAGTCAGAGAAAGATAAGTACCATACAATTTCACTCATATGTGGAATCTAATGAAATAACTGAACTAAGAAGCAAAATAGAGACAGACTCATAGATGGAGAGCAGGTAGGGGAGGTTAGGGAGTGGAGGGATTAAGCAAAAAGGAAAAAGGACTCGTGGACATGAACAACAGTGTGGGGATTGCTGGGTGGGAGGGATTATAAGGGCATTAAATGGTAATGAAAGATATACAATATAGATCAAAGTTAAAAAAATAAAAATTCATTGAATGAAAAAGGTGAAGAGAACTCATAGGATGGGAGAAGATATTTGAAAATCATCCATCTGATAAGGGTCTAGTACCCAAAATATATGAAGGACTCTTATAACTCAACAATAAAAAGACAAGCTGGTTTAAAAATGAGTGAAGGATTTGAATAACTATTTCTCCAAAAAAGATATACAAATGGCTAATAAGCATATAAAATGTTTCTCAGCATCATTAGTCCTCGTGGAAAAGCAAATGAAAATGACAGATCCTGTTGGTACTTCACACCCACTGGGATGGCTATAATGAAAGAGATAGACAATACCAAATGTAGATGAGGATGTGGGAAAATTAGAACCTTCATACATTGCTGGTGGAAATGTAAAATGGTGCAGCCACTTTGGAGAACAGTTCGGCAGTTCCTAAAATGTTAAACAAAGATGTACCATATGATCTACTAATTCTACTCCAAGGTGTAATAATATCCAAGAGAATTGAAACCATGTTCACACAAAAAATATGTATGTGAAGGTTAACAGCAGCATTACTCATACAAGTAAAAAGTAGAAACTACCCAAAAGGCCATCAGCTGATTCATGGATAAAGAGATGTGGTATATCTTTACAGTGGAATATTATTCAGCCACGAAAAGGAATGAAGTCACGAAAATGAGAAAACAAGCTACGAAGTAGGAGAAAATATTTGTAAAGGCTTTTCTAGCAAAGGACTATTCAAAATATACAAAGAGTATATTTTTATACTCTTATAATTATTTAGTTTTAAGAATAAAACTAAACAATTAAGAAAACAAACAACAACTATAAATGGACAAAAGATCTGAACAGAAAGACCTCACCAAAAAATATGCAAATGTAAATGAGCATGTGGAAAGTTGCTGCACATATGTCATCAGGGAAGTGCAAATTGAAACAAGATACTACTGTACACCTATTAGAATAACCAAAACCATAATCCTGGCAACACCAAATGTTGCCAAGGATGTGGGACACCAGGAACCTTTTCATTTATTGCCTCTGGGAATTCAAAGTGGTACAGCCATTTGAAAGACAGTTTGGCAGTTTCTTAGAGACTTAAACATACTCTTAGCATAACAACCAAGCAAATGATGCTCTTTGGTACTTAATCAGGTGAATTCAAAGCTTATGTCCACAAAAAAAAAACAACAACGTTTATAGTTGCTTTATTCATAGTTGCCAAAACTCAGGAGCAACCAAGTTGCCCTTCAGTATGTGAATGGATAAACTGCAGTACGTCTAATCTATGGAATATTGTTCAGAGATAAAAAGAAATGCACTATCAAGCTATGAAAAGACATGGGAAAACCTTAAATGCATGTTACTAAGTAAAAGAAGCCAATCCTAAAAGACACTGTGTTTCCAAGTCTATGACATTCTGGAAAGGGCAAAACTATGGAGACAATACAGAGATCTATGGTTCAGGGGTTAGGTGGGGAGTGGGGAGGAATAGGAAAAACACAGGATTTTAAGGGCAATGAAACTATCCTATATGATACTGTAATTGTGGATACATTTGCCCAAACCCATAGAATTTGTACTGAGAGTGAACCCTAATGCTAACTATAGACTTTGGGTGGTAAGAATGTGTCAATATAGGTTCTTCGATTTTAACAAATGTAGCACTCTGTTGCAGCATGTTGGTAGAGGAACAGGGTATGTATGTTGGCAGGGCAGGGGGTATGTGAGAACCCTGTACTTTCCTCTCAGTTTTGCTATGAACCTGAAATTGTTCTAGAAAATAAAATTGAATTTAAAAAAAGATGGAAGTACTAATAAATACTT
>PVKM010049642.1:0-10895 GCA_004027735.1 Carollia perspicillata
AATCTAGCTGAATGGAAGGCTTACAACCATAGATTTAAAGAAGAAACCACGTTGAGACTGGTAGGGGGGTTGGGGACACAGAACAGGCTGGTTTCACACCGGCATATGGCAGATAAAAATTGGAGAGGATATCTCCCCTGCAGAGGTCCCCCGCAAGGAGCGAGAGGTCCAATCCCCACACCAAGACCCCAAGCCCAGGGTTCCAGAGACAGGAAGAGAAGTCTCCTGACTATAAAAACCAACAGGGAGCCCTGGCTGGTGTAGCTCAGTGGACTGAGCACAGGTCTGCAAACCAAAAGGTCGCTGGTTCGATTCCCAGTCCAGGGCACATGCCTGGGTTGCAGGCCAGGTCTCCATTGGGGGGGCGGGGGCATGTAAAAAGCAACCGCACTTTGATATTTCTCTCCCTCTCTTTCTCCTTCCCTTTCCCCTCTCTGAAAATGAACAAATAAAATCTTTTAAAAAATCCCAGCAGGGATTGTGGCTGAGGGAGATGGAGGGCTTCTGGGGTTCCAGGCTTACTGGGACTTACTCTCTCTGAGCTCCAGTGTTGGGGCAGCAGCTTGAAAGGAACCAGGGACATATGGGAAGGAACTGAACTGCCTGGCATCAGGGAGAGAGCTGGGGGTAGGAGGCAGCTTTCTGTTCGACAAAAGTGCTAGTAGAGGCAGGCCATTGTTCCTTTTTGGAGACTCCTCCCACTAAAGAGCTGGCAGGCAGGTGTCATGTCTGAATCACCATCAACCTGGCTCACACTGTTGGCCTCACCCTAGTGATTACCTGAGACCCTGCCCTACTCAACTTGCAGGCCCACCCAAGCCATTTCCAGTGGATTTTTCAAACAAAGAGCCCTTCTTGCCTCATGCTTCAGACTTTCCTAAAATCTCTCAAGAAGCAGCATGTGGCCTCTGCATACTCTATACCACTTGCTACATTGTCCAGGTCCTGCACTAGCAGCAATCAGCCTTGATTCACCGCTTGGCATTTCCTGGGCACCTCCAAGCCCAGCACAAGTAGCAGCCATCTGCAGATCGATTTGTAGCTTATGCCAGATGGCCCAAGGCTGGGTACAGGCAGTGGTTGACCTTGTATCTCCTGAGAGGACCCAGAGCAAGTGCACCCCGTAGACAGCTTCAGATCACACTGGATTACAACCCTACAACCTCCGGAGTGACACACCCAAGGGGCCAACTCGGTGAGCACCAAAGCCCCAAGGAAGCAAGTTCTGCTCCCTAGGGTTGACACCTACACAGTAGCTCCTCCACTGTAGTCATAGTCAGTCCTTGCAGCTGATCAGTCTGAGGGGTCAGTCCTTCCCAGTGACACCAACAGAAATCAAGGCTCAACTATAAGAGGACGGTAAAACGGCCTACAGAGTGGTGCTCCTGCAGCACCCAGCTTGGGTCACTGGGAGGGCTGTGCTACTGGGTCCTAATGGACATTTATTACACAAGGCCACTATACCAAGTCCAAGAGATGTAACAGCTCTTCCTAATACATAAACAAACATAGAAAAGGAGCCAGAATGCACAAAGAGACAATTCCTAAGTGAAAGAACAGGAGAAATCCCCAAAAAAGAACTAAATGAGATGGCAGTAAGCAAATTTCCAGATACAGAGTTCAAAACAATGATTATAAGGATGCATAAGGAACTTAGTGAGAACAGCATGAAAAAGGTCATAAAAACCATAAAAAAAGAGTCAGTCAGAAATGAAAGCTACACTAACTGCAATGAAGAATAATTCACAAAGCATCAATAATAGAGTAGATGAATCTGAGAGTCAAAGTTTTGGAATGTAAGGAAGCAAAAAACAGACAATTAGAACAGCAAGAAGAAAAAAGAATCCAAAAAATTGAAGAGTGTGTAAGGAGCTTCTGGGACAACTTCTAGTATATCAATATTCACATCATGGGGATGCCAAAAGGAGAAGAGAGAGAGCAAGAAATTGAAAACCTATTTGAAAATATAATGATAGAAAACTTCCCTAACCTAGTGAAGGAAATAGACATAGACCAGAAGTGCAGAGAGTCCCAAACAAAATGAACCCAAAGAGGTCCACACCAAGACACATCATAATTAAAATGCAAAAGGTTAAAGACAAAGAGAGAATCTTAAAAGCAGCAACAGAAAAGCAGTTAGTTACCTACAAAAAAGCTCCCATAAGACTGTCTGCCACTTTCTCAACAGAAACTTTGCAGACCAGAAGGGAGTGGCAAGAAATATTAAAAATGATAAAATGCAAGGACCTATAACCAAGATTACTCTACTCAGCAAAGCTATCATTCAGAATCAAAAACATAAAAAATGCTTCCCAGATGAGAAAAAAAAAAGTTAGAGTTCATCACCATCAGTCCAGAATGTGAAAGGATTTTCTTTAAGAAAAAAGATAAAAAATATGAACAATAGCCCTGGCTGGTATGGCTCAGTGCATTGAGTGCAGGCCTGTGAACTGAAAAGGTCACCAGTTCAAGTCCCAGTCAGGGCACATGCTTGGGCTGCAGGCCAGGTCCCCAGTTGGGGGCTGGTGACAGGATTGTTATATCTCTTGCACATCAATGTTTGTCTCCTTCTCTTTCTTCCTTCCTTCCTCTCTCTCTAAAATTAAATGAATAAAATATTTTTAAAAATATGAACAATAAAATGGCAATAAGTACGTATCTATCAACAATTGGATCTAAAAAGCAAAATAAACAAACAAGCAGAACAGAAAAAGCCTCATAGATACAGAAAACATCTTGACAGTTGCAAGATAGGAGGGGCCCGGGGGAAGGATGAAGCAGGTGAAGGGATTAAGAAGTATGAATTGGTTGTTACAGAATAGTCATAGGATGTAAAGTACAGCACAGGGAATATAGACAATAATATTCCAATAACTACGTATGGTGCCAGATGGGTATGAGATTTATTGGGATAATCACTTGGTAAGTTATATAATGTCTAATCACTGGGGTGTACATCTGAAACTAATATAATACTGTATGTCAATTGTAATTGAACAAATAAAAAATGATTTAAAAAAGAATAATGAGAAAACTCTGGAAAAAAATCCAGACCAGATTGTGGGGGCCCCTGATTGCAAAATAATAAGATTTCCCCAGTGCTTTTTTATTTCTATTTAAAATCAAAATTCCTTCTTGAAATTTTACTTAGTCTCAGTATATGAAAAAGATACAGGTGGAAATGCTCTGGTTGGAGCAGATGTGGAGAATCCAGAGCCCCACCTGCTCAACATACCAACCACCCAACATCCCCTGGAAGGAAAATCAGGTCTGAAGCCATGTCTTTTGACAACAGGAAGTATTAAGTTTTCTGTCAGGGAACTGGTACAATAAACATTCACCTGGCAAAAGTGGGCAAAATGAGATGTAGGACAAAGACACAAATGACCACTTAGCCTCCTGTTGTAGTTGTCAGGTGATAAGGTGGAATGCAATAGAGTGATGGCAATAAAGACAGAGAGGGACATGTGCCAAAGACATTAAAAGGATAATTTGACAGGTTTATGACATGTTCAGGTAGAAAGGATCAAAGATGACTTATGGGCTATGGACTGGGCAATCATTGGTGGAATCCAACTGCCACTCTTTAATTTCCCAAGAAATATTGTTAAATTCTATCATATCACAATAATGACTAAGACCATTATTTATGATTTCACAAAGTTCTATATAGTTTAGAATAGTGATAGCTAAATTTATTTTTGGGAGGCAATAATAGAGGTTAATTAGTAGGGGGTAGAGAAAAAGATTCTTGGTCAAAAATATTTAGAAGACACTGAGTTGAATAAAGTTAAACAGTCTTCTTTACCCAGATTTCTGATTTTTTAATGTGCTAATGTGCATTTTGAACTCCTAAGAGAGTGACAGACTAAGCAGTGTTCCCCAAACTTATTTGACCAATATTTTTAAGAAATATTTTTATGGGATTAATGAGCTTGGGACACACTTTGGCACATGCTGCTCTGTGGAAGCCAACAAAGGACCCTTGTGGGAGTCCTTCCCATCATCATTCACTCATTGGAAATACACTATGTGTCAGGCACAAGACTTCTGCCCCTCAAGGAGGGCAAGGTCTGGTGAGGGAGTTTGGCACATAACCCACATGATAGACCCACCATATTTACAAAATGCATGTTAGAAAGAGAAAGCGATTCATGTGGTTACAAATAAGAATGCTAGTTTGGTAATTAGAGTGGCAGGTGATGAGGCTAGAAAGATAGGCAATAGTCATCCTTATTATTGTCATTAGCTACCGTGTATTGAATGGATGCTATATGGCAAGCATCATGTGAAATATCCTACATCCATTACAGCAATAGGTCTTCCCTATAATCCCCGAAGGCAGGTACCACATTTTTTAGCTGTGAGAAGGGAGGGTTGGAGGGGTTATATAACTTGCCAGGGTCTCAATGGCACTATCAAAATGACTTAGCCTAAACACAACCCCGACCTATTAGAGCCCACGGTCTGAGTTTAACCATCACCATACATGGGTTTCCCGAACCATGTGAGCTGCTATAAGGAGTTTGTTCTCCACTGTGGACACCTTAGAGAGCCATGGTAGGTTCTACATCTCTTCTTCTCTTTTGACAAACCTCTGAAAACTCTTTGAGTCAGACCCAAAACAGAAGAAAATGACACTTGCTAAACTACCAAAGCACATCTGCCTTGCAGGATGCTAATGAGTCACGGCCCCCAAACTGCCTGGGGATTTTCGGATGAAAGGCCCTGTGTGCCTGCAAGTTACTCTCCTGCTGGGTTATCTTCTTCAATAACTGGTTCTTGGCACTGCATTACTGCACCATGAAAATCTTGCTCTATTATACTTTCTTCAGAGAATCCACAGCTCTATGTTCTGCCTGTCGTGTGGGTTTACTGACAGCTAACTTTCAAAGTCATGCATTCTATGGTAAGTGTATTTTAAACCATGCAGCCTCACATTAAAAAGAAATGGCAGTCATTCCGCCCTGGAAACTGTTCCCTAGCATGACATTACTTTAATTCACTGGCTCCTTGTAATCAAGATCTAATAAACAGCACCTTTAAATAAGTCCTACACACAGCCCGCATTGTTACAATCAATTGAACTACTTAAAAAGGAAAACCTCTGAGGCTATCTGGGGGCATTCTGAGCTTCCCTCTGTTTTATGGCACAACCTTAGACACGACGTGTAAAAAGGTCAAGACAGCATGTAGGCTTTTGCATTAAACAGCAGAACACTAATTAGTTTTAGTGACAATAGGGTCCTGTTAGTGTGTTCTAATATTTTGATGCTTTGTTTTGTTTGAAACCTCTAGCCTTAATATACAAAAGCTCTTCTATCTTCCAGTTTTTCTCACGTCTTGATGTTTCAACCCCATCATCTGTTTGAATTAAACATGTATATTTTTTATTTCTGTATTTTCATTAAAAGTCTGTTCTAAAATCTAATTTCAAAACAGTTCATTTAAAAGAAGTCAAAAGAACATTTCATTTAGACCCCAGCATTTAATGTGGAACCTAATATTTCTCTATTAGTTGCAATCATTTTTCAAATCTCAAATGTAAACTGTGTTAAAAAATACTGGCAGTGAGTTGTAATATTTATGTGTATTACTGTCCAGAGCAAGTGTAGTATTTTAAAATGTTAAACATTAACTGAAGAGTGTTAAAAAATAACAGATGTCCACCTTCCTGAATTCTATTTTAAAGTAATAGGGAAAATGTTAGTAGTCCTTCAAAATCAGAGTTATTATTTTTTCACCACTAGGTTTGTATCTATATTTTTACCCTTTTTCTAAAATATAGGCAAGTTCCTAAAAAAAAATCCACCAGGATAAAGAACTTCAACTGAAGAAAATAACAAACAATATTTGAAACTTTACCAAATTGACATCTCTTTGAAATACTAATTACTGTAAAATATTACATTATAGTATGACTTTCTGTAAAATAAATAACAAACTGAATGAATTTTCCTCAGTTACCTTAGGAATTGTTACAAGACAGATTTATGCCACTTTTTGGGATCATTTACTGTTTTTTTTAATCAGTTTGAGGTCATAAGCTTATATTGGTCACCATCTTTTCAAGAGGCTATTGGGCTAATGCTTCAGTGATACCTCCTGATGCTGTTCTACCACGAGATTAAAAGCAATCAAACGTGTAGGTGAGAAAAAGAAACCCACATTCTTCTTTGTTCCCTCCAGCCAACTTGGCTCTGGTCTACAGAAGCTGAACTTTCATTAAAAGAAAATAAAGTTTCTAGCCCTTCATCTTGTAAAGGTAGCGTCTTTATACTGTAAATCAATACACCGCTGTTCGGTTTGCTCTCCGGCTAGACAGACCAAAACAATATAGCATCAAGGGAAGTGGGAGCATCCCCTCCAAGCCATTTGTCTTAATGGAGTGCCCACTTCAAAACGGACTTTTTACTGCTTTCAAGATGCCAATTTAATTGTTATCAAGCCAGACCCAAAGAGATAAATCCAATGATAAAGCAAATTCTTTATAACCAAAATGGGACATGAGGCTGAGCTATAAACTGCTTATCTTGTGCTAGCCACTGCACTAAACACTTAAATACATTGCTTTATGTCATTCTATGTGAGGTATTATTTCTCATCTCCGTTTGGTGAAGGAGAAACTTTAGACTCAGAGATGTTAAGTAACTTGCTGAAGGTCACAGAGCTCGTTAAGTGGAGCAGCTGGAACTCTAAATCTGCCCGATTCCAGATTTCAGTCTCTTAACCACAATATTATGTTGTGTAGCAAAAGCAATAAACCAATTCTGCTTTCATTTATATTCTGTACCATCCCTGAACATTTCCAAGAATTTGCCTTGCAATGACTCTTACTGGAACCAAATGAAATGGTATTTTCTGGCCTATGTATTTTCTGCAACCAATAGAAATGACACTTGACTCTGGAAGCATCTTTACCTCAAGGATAAGGAGAAGCACACAGACTGTGGCATCAGAGTCGATGGGTGATTAGGGCAAGTTACTTAACTTTTCTCAGCCTCACTTTCTCGCTTGGAAAATGGAGATAATAGTAGCTACTGTCCAGGATTGTTGATAGGATCAGAGCTAATAATTTATCAAACTCTAGCTCCAGACCAGGCACAGTGCAAGAAATTTACTTATCTTGTAGATTTTATCCTCACAATGATCCTCTGTGGATCTACATATACTGACACATATTCATCCTTTCATTTAAAAAATTAGCATCTGCCTCGTGCGAAGAATACAACATTATTTACGAGAAGCATGCTCCCTGCCATCGTGAGTGGCAATCGTTAGTAATGATGACAACAGAACTTCAAGGCTTCTGCTTTTTTTAGGTTTTTGACGGGGCTGGGAAACTTCTATCTACAAACTCAGACTGGCAGACTTTAAAATGTGTGATACAGACTACAGTTGTGCTGTGAAAGTGCTACACTTAAGATCATCGCCTGAGGTCTTTTACTTTCAACAAGCTATACCTCCTGATACAAGTCTTCTCTATAAGCGAGGCTAGAGTAGATTCCCCACTGTCCCACACACACATCGCCCCTCCTCCGAACGTGCTAATCATGCACTCTCTGCCCGAAGCTCCTTCCCTTCCTTTGCCTCAATATTCCAGACCTACCCATTCTTACTTAGTCATTCATTCAACAAATATTTGTTGAGTGTCTACTGTGTGCCAGGAGCTGTTCTGGGTGCTTAAGATTCAGCACCAAAAAATCGGACAAAAAAAATCCTAACCACATGGAGGTTGGAGTTTATAGTTTAGTGCAATAACTAACCATTCGGTACACCTGTAGCACAGAGTGAAGCACCCAGTGTGTGGACTGAGGATGGAAATAGTCAATGGTTCCAAGGTTTCAAATCAAGAACTAATAACAATGGGGTCCCCTGAGAAACCTCAGTCCCATAGGGAGGCCAGAGTAGATTCTGTGTTTTAAATAACAATAACCTTGTGAAGTGGGTAAACAGAACTAAGTCATCCAACTTTTGACTAAATCGAGGATGGGGGGAAATAGAGCTAAAGATCCTTCCACGTTTCTGCCCTTCCTGGAGCCACCATGTCTTCCCAGCTTAATAATTTCACCTGTTTACATTTCGGCCTTTTTTTCATCATCACCCGCTGCTTAGTGCCTCATCTGTGCTCCCTCCGACTGTAAAGGAGCTCAGGAAAGATACATACTGAAGTACGAAGTCTGTCCAGAAAACGTCCCACCATTGTGAACATAATGAGAACAGTTTGCGCAACACGGATGTAGCCTGGCATCCAAGGGCAGTGGACTGGAAAGAGCGTGCACACGCAGTGATGACGTCACAGTACTAGTTAGTGGGGGCAGTAGATGCTGTTGAGTTAGCATGTGCACTGTGTGACCATCACATTCAAAATGACCGAGAGAGTAGAGCAATGAATGTACATCAAATTTTGCTTTAAGCTTGAACATTCTTTCTTTAAATTTTTATTTTTATTTTAATTGTTGTTCAAGTACAGTTTTCTGTCTTTTACTCCCATCCCAGCCCACCCCCTCCAGTGCTCCCCACTTCCCTCCCATTTCCATCCCCCTTAGTTTTTGTCCATGTGTCCTTTATACTTGTTCCTGTGACCCCTTCCCCTTTTCCCCTGAAATTCCCTCCCCTCTCCCCTCTGGTTTCTATCAGCCTGTTTTCTATTTCAATGTCTTTGGTTATATTTTGCTTACTTGTTTGTTTTGTTGCTTAGGTTCCTGTTTAAGGTGAGATCATATGGTATTTGTCTTTCACCATCTGGCTTATTTCACTCAGCATAATGCTTTCCAGTTCCATCCATGCTGTCGTATAGAATAGGAGCTCCTTCTTTCTTTCTGCTGCATAGAATTCCATGGTGTAAATGTACCATAGTTTTTTGATCCATTCATTTACTGATGGGCACCTAGGTTGTTTCCAGCACTTGGCTATTGTAAATTGTGCTGCTGTAAACATTGGGTGCATAGGTTCTTTTGGATTGGTGTTTCTGGGTTCTTAGGGTATAAACCTAGCAGTGCAATTGCCGGGTCAAAAGGCACGTCGATTTTTAGTTTTCTGAGAAAATTCCATACTGTTTTCCACAGTGGTGGTACCAGTCTGCAATCCCACCAACAGTGCACTAGGGTCCCTTTTCTCCACAACCTCTCCAACACTTGTTGTTTGTTGCTTTGTTTGTGATGGTCATTCTCAACAGTGTGAGGTGGTATCTCATTGTAGTTTTAATTTGTATCTCTCTGATAGCTAGTGATACTGAGCATCTTTTCATGTGTTTCTGGATCCTCTGTATGTCCTCTCTGGAGAAGCATCTGTAAGCTTGAACATTCTTCCACTGGAAACTATTCAGATGACTTAGAAGGCTGCAACTATGGGCAACTTGTGATTGGCATCTTCATCATGATAACACGCCCACTCATGCATCACATATTATGCAGAGTTTTTTGAAAAAATTTCAAATCGCCTAGGTGATTCAGCCCTCATGCAGCCCAGATTTGGGGTTCTGGAGTTCTGGCTTTTCCAAAAATCAAAATCACATTTGAAAGGGAAGAGATTTCAGCCTCTTCCTGAAGTTTAGGAAAATACAACGGGGCAGGCAGCCGGTGGCGATTGGGAGAACTGTGTGAGGTCCCTAGGTGCTGTTGTCCTAAGAACAATGTCTCTCGCATCTTGTATCTTCTCCAATAAATGTCTCTATTTTTCATAGTATGTAGCTGGATATTTCTGGACACACCTCTTTGTCTACCTTCCTCTGAAAATCTAGATTGGTTTTTGGAGAAGTCCAGACTACCAACTTAAAAATAAACAAAACCGTGTTTTAATAGTGAGACGCTAAATCATTTTTCAAGAATGTAGCTACTAGAGCATCACAATACCAAAAATGTCTGGTTTCTAACTCAATATTTTTAATTACTTGCCTTTCTTTGTCAGATAACATGGGGAGTCAAGTTTCAAGTAAACCTTTTATTGGACTAATGGTGGAATATTGACAGATCAGCTTTGGGGATATAGAAAACACCCCTCTAGGTCAGACAGGGATTGACTCTGAGGAAAGGGTTTCTGTGGACAGAGAAGCCTCTCTGTCAATACTGCACAGTTTGTCCAATAAAAGGGATTGTTCGGAACATGCCTGATGTTTTGCTTTACATTAAAAAAGATTGAGGCTTGTGAGCTAAATGCATAATTATGTAGGGTGAATCTTATGTAACTCAATAATTTGACGTTTCTTTTTATAATATATTTTATTGATTATGATATTACAGTCATCCCAGTTTTCCCCTTTGGCCCCCCCCCCCGCCCAAACCCCCATTCCCTTCAGAAATCTCCACTACCTTAGCTCATGTCTGTGTGTCATGCATATAAATAAGTTCTTTGGCTTCTCCATTTCCTGTACTAGTTTCAACATTCCCTTGTCTACTCTGTACCTACCAATTGTGATTCTTAATCCCTGCACCTTTTCCCCCATTCTCCCACTCCCCTCTCTCAGCTGATAACCCTCCAAATGACCTCCCGATCTATGATTCTGTTCCTGTTCTGGTTGTTTGCTTAGTTTGTGTTTCATTTTCGATTCAGTTGTTGGTAGTTGTAAATTGGTTGCCACTTTAATGTTCATAGTTTTGATCTTCTCCTTTTTCTTAAATAAGTCTCATTAACATTTCATGTGATAATGCCTTGACGATGGTGAATTCCTTTAGCTTTGCCTTGCCTGGAAGCACTTTCTCTGCCCTTCTAGATGATAGCTTTGCTGGATAGAGTAATCTTGGTTGTAGGTCCTTGCTTTTCAGCACTTTGAATACTACTTGTGAGTCCCTTCTTGCCTACAAAGTTCCTTTGAGAAATCAGCTCACAGTCTTATGGGAACTCCTTTGTAGGTAACTGTCTCCTTTTCTCTTGATGCTTTTAAGAGTCTCTCTTTA
>PVKM010049643.1:0-10896 GCA_004027735.1 Carollia perspicillata
TGGTCCTATAGCAAGAAATGAGCACCAGGATCTTCAGTTTGGGCACATTTACTTTAGATATATATTTTTTCCACAATAGGAGGAAAGAGAGAAAACAACACTTTCTTTTATTTTGTTTGTCTGCCTTTTTAAATTTTATACTGGGTAAGGAACCGGTACGGAGCAGGGACTGAGGGCTGGTGGCGCCAGCTCACGTGTAGCCCACCAGGCGGGGGGTGCTGGGGAAGGTCTTGCGCATGCTCATGCACTTCTCCTTGTCAATGCAGAGGGTGTTGGCCTTGATAGCCAGGTCGTGCTCCAGCCGGCACTTGGTCATTACCAGCAGCTGCAGTGTGTCCTGTGTCTCCCGCAGCCTCAGCTTGAGGGTCTGCAGGGTGTCGTCGATGGTGCACACCTCATTCACGAGCCTGGGGCAAGAACAGAGGATAAGGCACTGTTCACTCAGTTGTTCAACACAGGTGCACCTACGATGTGCCAGGAACTGCACCAGGTGCTGGGAGACTCCGGTAAGCGAGGTAAGGGCAAGTCTCAGCCATCAGGGGTAGACAGGCAGGGAAGTAAATGCATGACAGAGCTACCAAGGTGATGAGCACAGAGAGAGAAATAGGATGTTTAGGAAAACAATCTGGCTACTGCTCCCTAAGTTAAATGTAAACTTACCATGACCCAGCAATTCCACTCCTTGGTATCTCCCCACGAGAAGTGAAAACAGATACTCAAACAAATACTTGTACATAGATGTTCATAGCAGCACTAATCACAAGTGTCAAAAGGTGGAAACAACCCAAATGTCCATCAATAGATGAATGAATAAAAAGGTGGCCTGTCCATGCAATGGAATATGATTCAGCCATAAAAAGGGATGAAGTACGTATGACACATGTGACAACATCGATGGACCTTGAAGATATTACACTCAGTGTAAGAAACCAGTCATAAAAGCTCATATTTTGTGACTCCTTTTACATGAAATATCCAGAATAAGCAAATCAATGGAGACAGAAAGTAAATTAATGCTTACCAAGGGCTGGAGGGAGGAGAATAGGGAGTGACTACTAACTGGCCCAACCTGTGGGGGGACAGGACAATGGCACTGTGCTCGGGATTGGAGGACAAGCTGCCAGAAGGGCCTGAGCGGCCATCAGGGCGAGCTGCACCATGGCAAACCTAAGCTGGAGAGAGGACAGAGGCAGCTGAGACACCCTTCTCTCTCTGGGGATCTCTAGACCAGCACCGTCCAGCAGAACTTTCTGCAGTGACAAAAATGTGCCATCCAATGCGGTCGCCCCTAGCACTGACTACTGACCACCTGAAATGTGTGTGTGTGAATAGGAAACTGGATTTAAAATTTTGTTTTGTTTTAATTAACTTAAATTCAAATTTAAATGGGTATTCATTATGGGGACTGGGCATGGATGGGACCTGAGCAATTAGAGAGGGTCAGGAGAAGAGGGGCCACCTGTAGGAAGACAAGGAAAATGAAGGCCCAGAGGTGGTGACAGAGGGAATGTGGGGCAATGAAGATACTTCACAGATGGGACAATTCAGCTGCTGGAGAAGGCAGACAGCCTGAGTCCCATTATCTGCTCAGCCCCTAACACACCACGCACACACACATTCATACACATACATATACCACATATGCCTACACAGGAAAACACACATAGCACGCACACACAGGCATATACATAGTACACCGACACAGAGATACCCGGAGGCACACAGATACACAAACACACCAGACACACACATACACACAGTGTCTAGGGCTCCTGAGCCAAATGTACCCTATCTGCCCCTATCTACCCCACTTGGTGGCACAGCTGGTGGATGAAGAGGCAAGGAGCTTGTCCAAGAGCAAGCAGCAGGTCCTCCAGGACAACATCTGGCCACTCCCCTGAAGCCCTGTTAGTCTGTGTTAGTAGCCTGGGGGGGAACAAATGGGCTATCAGAACCCTCTGCTCCAGGAGGAGCTGGAATCCAGCCTCAGTGACTAAGAAGCATGAAGTAGGTGGAGGAAGGATAAGGAGAGTCTCCCCTAACCCCTCACCCAGGATCTGGACCCCTTCCAGCCCAGCAGGGTGGGGCTCTGGGTGTGCTGCACCCACTTCCAGGGGAGAAAATCTTCTAGGCCAGCAGGAGGCTGAGGAGCAGGTAGCCAGGCCTTCACGTTCAAAGCCAGGGATTGCTTTCCCTGCCTACCCCCACAACACACAACACCCAGCTTTTGTTTCCTGAGTGATTATCTCAGACAGTAATGGGCTGTGCAAACATCATCCCACAGAACCACCAGCATTTTCTCTCAGAGCATTTTTCCTCCCTCTTTTTAGTTCAGCTCTCATCTTCACATCTCGGCTCAGGAGGAGGACAAGCCACTGAGTTGGGGGATTTGTTACACAGCAATAGAGAACTAATGCAGTCCCCCCCTCAGCATGGAAGGAGCTGAGCAGCCAAGTTACACAGCATATTGTGGGGGAAAGACCCGCCATGTGTGACTTTCCTGCTTTGTCTGGCCATCATCACTCCCAAGCTCGTACTCCGGGTTCACAAACCATTTCTGGGCCTGCCTGCACTTTTCACTCCTGCTATGAGGTGGCCCTTTAGCAACAAAAGCAGCCCTTCCTTAGCTAAGCAGGAAACTATTCTAACGGTGTACAGGTGAGAACTTTAGAAAGCACCATGGAGAATGAGTGGGGTGTGTGCTGGGCACCTCTTTCATAGGGAGCCTGGACAGAAGAAAGGTGAAACAACCATGGGCCAAAGGCCACATCTCCGGCTGGGAGGGTACCTCTCCTTAGCTTTCAGTGGGGAGCTGGGGGGGTTCCCAGAACACAGTGGGGCTATAAAATCATCCCTGGTTTAGGCAGGTGAGATAGGCTTCAGTGCAGAGGGCTGGGCATTCCCAGCAATAGAAGGTTATCTAGGGGCCCCTCACAACTCCAGATCCCCGCCCAGTGCCCTGTTGAGTTGTGAGACTAGATGTCCTGATTGGTGGAGCGCCCCTTGTCCAGACCCAGGTTTCCTGGGAGCTCGCCTTCTAGGGGAGCCTCCATCACTCACTTGAACTGTGGCATGTCCCTGCACAGCTCCACATTGGGGCGCCGGGTCCTGCACTCCAGCCGCGTCTGCGCCACCTTCAGCGGGCACTCCTTGGCCATGATAGACCTTTCCAGCAGCAGGATGGTGTTCTCCACCTGAAAGATCTCCTGCAGCGTCTGCGGGGAACATGTCAGGTGGCATGAGGGAGCAAGGGGTCGACTTGCTCAGCATCCACTCAGGTGCTTAAATGACTCCTTCCCCAACCTGAGGGGCAGGGCCTTCACTCTTCCTAAGACAATCTGGGGAAAGAAGCTTCAGCACCTCTCATCACCCAGGCCTCTGTGCATGCTGGGGAGGGGCAGCACTAAGGCTGGCTTTGTTTTCTATCTCCAGTATCCACGGGCGTTAGCCTATTAATGTTCACTGGGAGGGGGCTTTTCAGATTAGCATGGATGACCCAAAAATAATAGCTAATTTCTAAATCCACTTTCATCTGAATTAATCGAGGTTGTTCTGTATCATTTTACAATCCAGAGTTTACCTTTTTAATAACTAGGGCAGTAAATAAACTAGAAAGAAAAATAATAAAAGAAGAAATGAAAGGGAGCAGGATGGGGGGAAGATTCAAAGTTTTCTATTTAACTATAGAAACATTTTCCTCAACATAATACCCATTGTGCCCTACAAATGACCAAAGTACAGCTCCCAGGAAGGACCAGGAGGGAGCCAGCTAGAGCCTGGAAACATTCTGTATCTTGATCTAGGTAGAGGTTTCACAGGTGCACACATAGGCAAAAAACAAATTAAAAAAAAAAAACAGCATCAAAATTCATCAATAGTTTCTTACACTTTATTTTAAGATAGTTATACCTTAATAGAAACCAAAACTAAAATCAGAAAATGGTTAATCGCAAGAAAAGATTGGCAAAATGTCGATATTCATGTTGGGTACAGACTCTCTAGACTTCTGTGTTTTAAATTTTTCCAAAATAAAAGAATGAGAGGATGAATAGAGAAGGCAGCACAGTCATTACCAGAAGGAACCTGGCCTTACACCTGCCCAACCTTAGCACACCCAGAACTGAGGATGCTCACTGAATACCATCTTGCTATGACCAAAACACCCCTTCTCCTCCCACCGTCACCAGCATCCCTGTATCTGTGAGCAGCTCTAATGCCCATGCTCCTCTGGTAGGAGAAGGCTCTTTGGCAGGGTGGAGGGGGCTGTGCCAACACCCCTCCCAGACTTGGCAGGGCCCAATGGTGAGGTTACATGTGCTCTGTTCCTGACAAGCTTAGGAGTGGCTCCTGCCACAGCCCCAACATCCTTCCTTCAGCTGTTTACTTGCCCATCACCCTTGCTGGCATTAAGCTCCAAGAAGTCAGGGCCTTTGCTTTGTTTCACGAATGCTGTATTCTGAGCTCCAAGGGAGTGTTAGGTGCAGACTGAGGGCTGCCAGGTAAAATACAAGATGCCTAGTTAAATGTGAGTTTCGGATCAATGACAAAGCATATTTTTGTACATGTCCCAACTACTGTGTGATCCGAAATTCAAGTTTAACTGGATATTCTGCATTTTTATTTGCTAAATCTGGCAACTCTACTCATAGTAGGAGCTCAATAAACATGAATGAATGAATGAATGAATGAATGAATGAATGAATGAATGAATCACAGTTGCATTTGCAAGTCTAGATTTTTAGCTGGCTCCCCAATGGTCTATATGCATGCTAGGGTTTGGAAACTGTGTGGCCTAAAATTAATATGGTCCTTTCTCTCAGATTTTGATATCAGAAAACTGCTTACACATGAATATGCCACTGCTCCAGAATGGGGTGGGGACTCAATATAAGACCCGGTCCCCGCTTTCAATTGCTTTTCCCATCATCTTGTATTTCCCTTTTTCATGAGCTATGAAATATTTGCAAATCATAATAGGTACTAGGATGACTGTTTTAGCTGGGTTGCACTCATATTCCGTGGGCACCAAGAAATTGCTTAAAAGACTTTTTCCCAAAGAAATTAAGTCCTGGTTTTCCTATTAGCTTAAGAAAAATGCCTAGAGAGAGAGTATTTTCTACTTCAAAAGGACAAAAGGATGCCCATTTCCTACCAGGTTGAGACACGGGTGGTAGATTTATGGGAAGGCAGGACACCTGCTCTGCCGCCTCCAAAGGCCCCTGAGAAAGAAGGCCAGCCCCCTCACCAGGCCCTCAGTGAGCCACACAGAGCCACAGTGATGCTGACCACTCGCAGGTTAAACACTATTCTATAAGAACATTCTGGTCGAGCACATGAGCTGGCATGTAAACACTCCAGTGGGGAACACCTCTCTAGAAGCCCTGGAGAACTTCTTCAGAAATCTGCCCTTTGGAAAGAGAGCATGTCAAAGACAGGCAAAGCTCAGAAAGCAGCACCCAGCCTAGTATAGAAGAAAAATGAGCCTTCCGTAAATGAAAAATATATCTTGGGACCCCACGGCCCAATGTGGAAAACAGCCCCTCACTCAATCATCTAGATGCCCCTAGCTGGGGTGGGGGAGCACTACTGCTGAGGTGCTGGGAGGGGTATATTACCGGTTAGCCCGTTTAGCTGCCTGCAGTTCCCAGGTCCCGTCAGTCCTGCCTCAGCCCTGCACCAGCCCAAGCCCACTGAAGGCAGCTGCCAGTAAGGGCTGCTGTTGGGGGAACCTTCAGATGTGCAGCCAGTGCCCCGAGGCTGCCCTTATCTTGGTTTCTTTTGTTTGCTCTCTCCACACCCTGGTTTCCAGCTCAAGGTCTGGCCAACCTTACCATGGTCTGCCACTAACCTTAGAAAAAGCCTGTCTCTTGAGTCTAGGGAAGAAAGTGACAGTCATCCTGTGCTCAGTCATTCCTTCATCCACGCATTCATTAATTTACGGATTCACTGATTCTCTCATGGACTCACTGAGCACCTGTCCAGTGCCCGGCACTACCCTAGGCAGTGGACACAGCAGGGAACAGGACACATTTCTGTCCTGTGGAGCTTACGTTCTAGTGTAAGTGCATTCATTTGCACCTTTATGACATTTATTCTCCACTGACAAGCGCTTCCCACAGTTTGGACAGTACTTTCTTTAGCATCATGGAAGTTCAAGTCCTTTCATCTCCTGTTAAAAGCATGCGTTGGACACCTTCAGTGTGCAGGACATTGTTGGAGGACGTGGCCACAAATGAGGTATCTGACACATGTTCACTTCAGTTCTCCAGGAACCCCCATGTGAGCACAGTGAAGGGACAAGCACACAGCAACACCATGCATGGGAGCTCCTGGGGAGCCGATTTTGTCGAGTATTTTCAAACCTGCTGAACACTTCCAGATGGAACTCCAGTGTGGCACCAGCCCTGGGCACTGCCTCTCTAACACCTGCTCCTCACCCTTGGTCCACAAAGAGCTATGGAATAAAGAGGTTTCTGCAGACAACAGGATCCAGCCACAGTCTAACAAGTTTGCTTTCATTGTATGTATCATTCTGTTTAGGACAAGTGCTGTTGGTTTTCCATTTACAGAAGGGATATAAATACATTTTGAATAAATGTATTTTTAAGTGATTTAAGCAGAAATATGAAGTAAATAACAGCCCAGGTGGCACATGGATATAGCACCATTGGAAATGTGCTTCTGAATGGGGTGGGGACTAGGACTGACCCAGGAGCAACTGAATTTGGGAAACCCCAGATCACATTGTGTCTCCCAGAGACTTAGATGCAGCAAGTGAGGAGATCACTGTGAAGTCCCTGGCTTCCCATCTCCTCCTTAGGGCAGCATCAGATGGTGTGTGTGTGTGCGGGGGCTGGAACCGACTGTTGCTTTGTTCTCCATGACACCACCCCCTGTTACCCCGGTGGCATTTCTTGAGCAGGCCTGCCTATGGATTTTCCAGAACAGTAGGGGTTTTCTGGAATTGGCTGCTTTAGAACCAATCAATGACTCACATCCAAGGCAGATCTGCCCAGGTGGGTGTGTACTCTGCCAAAAATGTTCCCTGTAACACAGGGGTGTCCAACCTTTTGGCGTCTCTGGGCCACACTGGAAGAAAAGTAGTGGTTTTGAGTCACACATTAAATACATTGTGTCACATAATCACAAAAAAATCTCACAATGTTTTAAGTAAATTTACAGTTTTGTGTTGGGCCACACTCACAGCCATGCTGGGCCACATGCAGCCTATGGGCTGCGGGTTGGACACCCCTGCTAACCTCTTGTCCAGCCTTTGTCACTCACAGCCAGGGTCCTCTTCATTAGAAGGGAGAAAAAAAGCCATACGCACAATGTACTGGGGGCAGCCCCTGCCACCCAACACAGTCCTGCCAGCCAGTTATCTCTGGAAGCCCCAGGTGTGGTGACTCAGGCTCCAGAATTTGAGGAATTCAACCCCCAAGGGCCGGGAGGCAGAAAGAGTGGGCTGACCGTGGGCAGGGTCTGAAGACAGAGCAGACTTGACTTTCATACTCAGGAGGAAGCTAAGGATTTGCTTGGTGCAAACACAGGCTCCAAGTGCCAACCTGGCCTTCCAGGCTCTGAGCTCCAGGTCAGCCTCGTTGCTGGATGTCACATTCCCTGATGTTCGTTCTCTGGGAGAACAGCCCCAAGTCCAAAAGGGTGACCCACATAGCCCAGCACATTTACTCTTGGGTACCGACCGTAGGATGTCTTTACCCAGAGCCACTGGGGACTGTAATTTTTAATTGAGCAAACACTAAGTATTCAGTGAACCCTTGTTTCCTGGGTGTTTGGTTAAAACAAAAGTGCGGATGTTGACGTTAGTCTGCCTGGATCTGTCCAAATCCCAGATCCAGCACATCCAAGCTGGGTCACCTTAGGCAAGTGTCTGAAGCTGCCTGAGCATTTTCAGCAAAACAGTAAAATGGGGATCATAATCATTATTCCCACCCCACAGAGTGGAGATTAGGTGATTAGCCCCAGGCCTGAGAAGGAGCTCTGGGAAACCTTAGTGAGTGCACCAAGCTCTTCGATGCTGGGAGGCAGAAGGAGAGACACAGGCACTCCTTTGCAGGCACACACAGAGCGGTGGTGCAGCGCACGTTTCTCCCACAAACATGCCCTGGGAAGTGCCACAAGAAAACCATATGCTCCTTCCCTACCTTCCCTTGACCAGTTAGAGTTCTCCTTCTATCCTTCCTCCCTCTCTCCCTGAGTTCTAAATGGCTGCCCTGAGCCCCAAAAGCCCCCCTCTCCCTATTCTCCCGGGAGGTTAACCTTTCTGTTCCCACAAAACCAAAGAACTGAGGGAAAAGAGGCTCCTCGGGCTCAGGGCTCAGCCTGGCTCACTGGAGCGGCTGGGCGGGGCCACTGGGGGATTGGCCCAGGGGGTCACCCCATGGGAGGAGTCTCCGCAGCCTCCAGCAGGAACTTGGTTGGGGAGGAGGTGGTGGGAGTGGAGTTCCCACCTCACTTCGCTTCCCAGGCCTTTTTATCTCTCTGCTCTGCCTGCTGCACTCTGCCTGTCAGTCAAGGCTGCAAGACTGGGGCAGGAGAGTCCTAAGCCTTCCACTTGCTGGGCATGGGTGGATGGGGAAGGGAGCAGTTCACTTGAGCTGACTGAGCCCCTTTACAGTCACAGAGCTCTAGGTTCAAATTCCAGCTCCTACTCTTCTCTGCTGAGTGACCTTGAACAGGACTCTTAACTTCTCTGTGCAACATCTACTTCAACATCTACTGAGCTTCTTCACTCAGTAGCCCTTCTCTGAGCTCAGCATTGCATGGGGCACTTGGTATCTTGTCTGCAAAACTGGCATAATCATAATAACTCACCCACAGAGTTGCTGTGAGGGTTAAATGAGATAATGTGTGTAAAGTGCTTAGTCTAGTGTCTGACATATGCCATGGGGACCATCCTGCATCCTACACCAACCCCCATCCTGTAATGTTTTGTCCGTTAGGAGATTTTTCTTTTGGGATCATTGGTCTTTTTTTTTTAAATAAGACAATAGGAAACTCAGATTTATTTGACGGAATTTGTCTTTGCAGGCAAGACAAATCCCTTCAGGCAAGACAAATTCCTTCAGCCTTCCAGTCTAGGACTTGGGCTTAATCTCCAACAACCCATGTATTTAGGTGTAAGGAGTCAAGGCAGGGGTCACTTGTGCAATGGAGGAGGAACATCCTCTGTATGACAGCCACCTCTTCCCCCCTACCAAAGTTCTTTTTGTTAACCAATGCCCCTCCAGGCAGATTCCACACAGGGTGCCTTGGAGGTAGAAGCCCTGGGCAGGAAGTCAGGAGACCAGGGTTCCCATCCAAACCCTAACACAAACCAGCTGTGGAGCTCACAGCCCCACTCAGAGTCTTAGGATGCACAGCATTCCAGTTTCCTTGTCCAGAAAATGGGGACTCATAGCCTGTTCTTCCTCTCTGGCTGGGGTGCGGTAAGTGCTCCTGGATGGGGTTAAGTGCTCTATACCTGCTCCAGTCCACCATCTATCTACCATGCACACCCAAAGCCACATCCTTGGAGATCAGCCTGAGACCCATCAGCTGCAGGTATGGCACGATGTGAGTCTGTGTGTGTGTGTGTGTGTGTGTGTGTGTCTTCAAGTCAACCCTCTGCAGATGGCTGGAGTCCAAATATACAGCTTTCCAGAGAATCGTGAAAATGTGCTACACAGTGGGCACAATTTTCTGTAGAGGTCTGGGTGATAAATATTTTAGGCTTTATGAGCCATGTGGTCTCATGATTATTCACCTTGACCAATGTAGTGCAAAAGCAGCCACAGACAATACATAAATGTACTGGGGGGGTGGGCTCTCTGTGTTTTAATATAACTTTAGTTACCAAAACAGGTGGGGTGCGCCATTTGGCCCTGGGGCCAGTAGCTTCAGAGCCCTACTGTAACCCATCACAGAGGAAGTCCTATTCTCTTTGAGCATCCCATTTCATACAAGCCTGCACCTTGGTACTCAAAGTGTGGCCCATGGACCAATATTGCAGGACTCCATGCTCTTGTTAGAAATGCAGAATCTCAGGCCCCACTCCAGCTGGACCTATCAACAAAATCTGCATTTTAACAGGTTGAAAATGGTAATCATAGGCACATTAAAGTTTTAAGGTAGAAAGGGAATAGTTGGGTTTGTATTTTGAGGCAGATCTCTCTCTCTCTCTCTGGCTGTCATTTGGAGAATGGACAGAGGGGAGAGAGACAGTTCTTCCAGTGAGAACTGAGAAGCAGAAGGGCCCACACCAAAGCATGGCGGACAGACACAGAGGAACAAGGTCACAGCATATACCACAGGCAAAGTGGGGAGCACCATAACTGATGGAGTGTGGCAAGTCAGGAGAGGTCAGATTTCAGCTAGCCCAGCCCCTGAATCAGGAGCCTCCTAGAGGAAAGGCTTGGGAGCCTCCAGCCTGTGTTTAAATGCCAGCACCACAGTGCAGAGCACGTGGCCTTGGCAAATCAACAGACCTCTTCGAGCCTCAATTTCCCCATCTGTGTAATGGAGATAATAACAGTCTCTACCTCAGAGGGTGACTATGAAGTTTGATTTAGGTACCTTTGTTTTTAGCACTGCGGCCAGTACATGCAGATCTGGGTTTGTCAGCCTCAGCACTTTCTCTCTACTCATCCATCCATCTCTCCACCCACCCACATATCCATCTTCCTGTGCACTACCTTTCCTTCCTTCCTTCCTTCCTTCCTTCCTTCCTTCCTTCCTTCCTTCCTTCCTTCCTTCCTTTTTCTCTCTCTCTTTCTTATCAAACCTTAATCCCAGGAGACCAGGGCTTCTCACCCTTGGCACTATTGACATTTGGGCCAGATAATTCTCTGTGGTGGGTGCTGTCCCGTGCATTGTCTTGTGTATGATGTTTTAGTC
>PVKM010049644.1:0-10898 GCA_004027735.1 Carollia perspicillata
GACACCCGAATGTGCCCTGCAGGCGGCCGATGCAAGCCCCTCACACAGTGGGGGGACAAAGACGGCTAATCCCGCCAGGCACCCATTTCCTTTAGAAACCATCCCCTGAGACCTGCCGGTTTCATCACTGTGATCACTGAATTCTCTTAAAAACAAACAAACAAACAAACAAATGAAAACCCTAGATGCATAAACAGTTGCGAAAGCAGAGAGCAGCCCACGTTCCCAGCGTGTGTTACCCAAGCCGGGACGCTGGGGCGAGACCATGAATTGAGCCCCAGGCCTCGTTCGGTCCCACGGGTTTCCTTTGCACGAGGGTGGTATTCGACCACGACGTTTTAGCACGAGCACAGATCCCTGGAACCTCGGTCCCAGTGCAGAAGCAGAAGAGCTCCAGCACCCCAAAGGCGCCACCTCCTCCTCAGTCCCCTGCCGTGCTTTCGGTTGATTCCTTCTCAAATGCCACGTCCTGATGGTCTGCGTTAATCGGCTCTACCGCGCTCCGCCCCCCAATCAATCTCCCGAGATCCAGCCCCTCGTCCATTTTCTTTCCTTTTACCCATTCCCACACGTGGCGGAGAAGGAATCTGATATTTGTGGAGTGCTTCCTATGGGCTAGTCCTCTACCAGGCACGTTCCTGGGGGGCCCCATCATTTCACCCTAACTATGCCGGTGCGCAGCGAATGGTAAGTTACCGGCTTGCCGATGTGGCCGGTGGGGACAGTGATTCACCAGGATCTCACCCAGCGTGTGCGTGGCAGAGCTGAGGTGGCCCTGACTTGGTGTGGCTCACGCCACTTGTTAAATCCCACGTGCTGGGAGCCCCTTTGATTTGTATTCAGATCCTCTCAACAGGCTTCCTGCAAACCAAAGTGAATGCAGTGTTCTGGGCACAAAACCTGAAAGACGTACAGCACTCCTGCCAGGGGTGTCCAGCCAGCAGCCTGCAGGCCTCGTGCGGCCCAGGGTGGCCGTGACTGTGGCCCAACACAGAATCATTAATCTACTTAAAACATCATGAGATTTTTTTGGCGATTTACTTGTCGTAATATATTTCAAGTGTGGCTCAAGACAGCTCTTTTTCCAGCGTGGCCCAGAGACGCCACAAGGTTGGACACTCCTCTACACGAAACGGCAGGCTCATACCTTGCACGTAACTTAATAAAGGTTAATGCCCCTTTCCTCCGCCCACTGCGGCACGGCCCTCCTCCCTCCGCTCGGCAACAGCACGGGGGTGGGGGGCAAGGCGCGCGGCTTACTTCCTCGTTTTCCTCTGCACCCATGCCAGCAGGGTCCTGATGGCCTTCCTCTGGTCTTTCACCGAGAGCGCCACGCTCCTCTCTGCGGTGGGCGTGGGTGGGAAGGAAGAGTCCGAGTCTGTGCCCCCCGAGCCAGGTGACAGGCTGGAAGATGGGGAGCTCCTGCTGAGGTTGCCCGTGAGCTCCTTTATCTGGAAGGAAAAAGTCACCTCAGACCCGGGGCAAACCTCCTCGGACCACAGGGACCGAGTGGACCCTGACTGGAGGGACAAGCTCATACGGAACTGGGTCCCTGGAGAGGGGGATACCCTTTCCCAGTGACTGCGTGTCAGGGGACAGGGCAGGACCCACGGTCGCCTGACAGTTTCATGGGGCTGGGAGTGCACACAAAGACACTCCACAGGGCGGGGCATCTCTTCCCCGTGTCTCTAGCTCTGGCCAGCCTCTGTGCACGGGTCTTCCTGACCTGCCTCCACCTACCCCTGTCCCCTCATGGGCTGCCCCTCCCAGAATGCATCACGTTGTTTCAAGCCCCACTGCCTAGGCTCATCCTGGTCCTGTGGCCTGGATGTCACCTTCCTTCATCCCTAAATTCCTGGCTGCTCCAAAGGTGGCTCCTATCATGGGGCACTTTGTGAGCAATGCAGAAGCCCAGGCCCTGCCCCAGAACCTACAGAATCAGAGTCAGAATCCACATTTCAGCGCCACCTCCTGGGGGTTCGTGTGCACAGTCAAGTCTGAGACGCTCTGGTCTAACGCGCTCATACACACCCTTCAAAACCCAGCTCTGACGTCACTTCCTATAGAAAGTTGTCCACATTCCCCTCTTCCCCTGCAGTCACTGCCTTTGCTCAGTGCTCTTACAACACTCTGCTTATAACTTGACCATGGCCTGCAGCACAGAGCTCTCTACTATGGGGCTGCTTTATCTGTAATCCCAGAGAGCCCTGAATACCGGACTTTGTATGTGCAGAGCCTGGCCCATAGGAGAAACTCAATAGACATTGTACTCAATGAATGAATGAAGGGCTGGGGGGGCACTTCCAGCCTTGACTTCCTACACATGCTCAGGACACCTCCAGCACGTACCAGGGGACTGAATAATGACCACCAGTAACAGAAGCCTGTACTGAACAGCCCAGCTGCCCATGGGCTGTCCCACACAGCATCTCTGCATGCTCACCCCATATTATACCCCTCTCCCAGATGTGGAAACTGAGGCTCAGGGCGAGTGCCTCTGGTTTTTGAAGTTTAAGGCTCACCAAGAACTACGTCTGCTGTCCCCAAACTGTGTTTGTGCTCACCCTTCCCCGAGACACAAACATTGAGCCGAAGCCCCCAGCAAACCACCTCCGTGCAGATCAATTTTACTCGGGGGGGGGGGGCAATTAAATAATGAGCCACGATGTTCTATTCCAAAAGAGGGGGATTTAAGAAGATAAAAACACCAGCTGACTCCCTTCTACCCAGGGAAAAGAAGCAGAGTGTGATTTTAAATGCCGCCTTCATGCCCTAGCCGCAGATCCTGTCTGTCTCCATGACACCTGCGCTTCCAAATACAGGCTGACGTTGCTAAGGCTGGGAAAAGGCGTCCCCCGTCACACATGGCTCTTCCTCCAGCTGTCTTTCAGACGAGCCCTCTGGTCGTCTCTGACAAACCCGAGTCACTTTAGGAAAGTAACTCTACCAAGTTCAATTTTTGGAAGTATGTCCCCTAGTTCTTGTGACACTGTAGAATGAAATTACTTTTCAAAGTAAATATTGTATTCTTTAATTCTCAAGAGAATACAGAGACTCTCTGGACAGAGCTCCCACCTCTTTTGAAATCGCAGGGATGCAAATCTCCAGCGACCAGAGCCCTTCGGCTCTTTTGCAGGGAACAGAAAAGTCAAACATCTGTCAGAAACGGAATCTCACGGTCGCCCTGGACCTGCCCCACTCCATTCTGTTGGCCCTAAGTGGACAAAGGAGACCATGGCTGTGCATCACAGAAAGGGAATGGTCTTACCTGGAAGAAGAGAATTATGTTCCATATCAGCCCAAGAACCAACGAGGGGTTGCCATCCGCTATTTCTGCCGCGTCTATGCTAACCAGTTTTACCTGCAGGGAAGACATTGGCCAGCTTAGCCGTGGGGGCCAGGTGCATTGAAAACAGGTTGTTTTCTGATGTGCTCACGGACCTGCTTCTCTTTCTTGCCTGTGCTGTTCCGGGTTGCCCAAGGCCACCTCTCAGGGACCCCCCCATGCAAAAGTATGTGTGTATTTAAAAATCGTGTACACCAGACTTACCAGGCACAGTTACTATGCAAAGCCCCTTATAAGTATTAGCTTAGTTCACCCTCAACAACCCCACCAGGCAGGTACTACTCTCCCTATATTTCAGGTGAGGGAATACCAGAGAGGTCAAATGGAACGTGCCCCAGGCCATACACTGATGTCTCGGTCACCCTGTCCAAGGACATATGGTGAGTGCCCACTAGGTCTGGGTCCTACACTACTCACCACCCCCAAACCTGCAGATCAAACACGTCTTTGGGCAAACTGAGAGCACTGCCATCAGCGAGCACGGGCCGAAACGGGAACGATAATTATCTATTGCTCATTAGAAACAGCGAGTAGGGATAAGGCTGACGTCCAGAGTATCTGCATCATTATAAAACATCCCACTGAGTGGTTAAAACTGTCTATCTGAGAAACCTTTAGGACATTTTCTACTTAGTTAACCAGGATCTGGTCACAGGATGATGCTCTTAGCAAATCCCCGCGGCAGTGGTTCTCAAAGTGGGGTCCCTGAATCGTTTCCTGGGAACTCCTTAGAAAGGCAAATTCTGCCCCAGACCCACTGGATCGGCAGCTCCGGGAGGGGGCGCTTCGACCAGAGCTCCTGGCAATCCTACTGCCCACTCAGGTGTGAGGGGGACCACTGCCCCGAGTCATCTTGGTCCGCAAACAAAACCCGAGTACCTAGCTCAGGGGCCTGCAAACTTCTACAGAGGGACACAGCGGGTAACGTTTAAGACTTTGCAGGCCGCCATGGTCTCGGCCACCCATCCCTCAGGAGGAAGAGAGGAGAAAGTCAAGGTAAACTTGCAAGTGCACCCTGCAATGTTCGGCAGGGAGACCTGGGGAAGAAAACAGGAGGCTTGCTTCACACAAATATCACAAATATTCCCTTCTCCCTTTCCCTAAGGGCTTTTAAAAATGTTTGACAAGGGTCTCTGATCCTATCAGCTGTCTCCAGTTTCCGAAAATACCACTCAGCAGGGCCTGGGATTTCCTAGCCTAGGAAGAGAGTTAGATCCTGGCTCAGGGCGTTTTGCAAGCTGATGCCAAGAATATCATTCAGCTAGCACACACTCATCACGGGCAGGCTAGATCCAGGTCGGGAGCTGTCAGTATTGTGAATAACATGGCTGATCACGTTTGGGCCCAGTATTCTCTCTACATCCGGCCCCACATCCCATGCGGTGAATCACAGAGCCGCCTTGAAGGGATGCAGTGAACGGGATGGTGCTCCATCCCAGGGGAGGCCAGGGACGGAGCGCCTGGCCAGGGAAGGTGGTGACTGCGGGTGGTCCAAGGCCTCAAGGAGCAAACATTCCCAAGGATCTTGGTGCCCAGCCACACTGGGCCCTCTGTAGGGAGCAATGTGACAGCCAGACAGCAGGCAGAAGCTTTGGGGACAAAGTCCTCCCCCTCCTTTTCCCCGTCACTCAGTGGTTTTTGTCACAGGGACAAGTGGGCCAAGAGGTTTATGGGAGTATTCCTTCTCTCCCTCTGGCTGCCGCATGGAGCCTGAGGCAGCGACAATGGTCATCATGGAGCCGACTTCTGCCAAGTGGCTTTCACAGGCTAATTCATTTCATGCTCTTAACGTCCCATTTCACAGATGAGGAAGCTGAGGCTCAGAGGATGGAAGTCACCGGGTTGGTCCCACAGGGCAGCCAGTCTCTGACTATGGAGTCAGGGCAGTGCCCTGTGACGCGGAGTTGTGGGGGAGGGAGGGAAGGACATCAGCTGGCCACACCTCACAGCATCTACATCTTGGGGCATAAGGGACCTGCTTGGCATGGATCACCCAGTCCTGGGCCGTTCTTTGGCTCAGCAGAGCTACTGCGGCCCTTCCTCCCTCCCTCAGGCTGGGACATTAGGACACGGAGGGGCCAGTAAGGGCCCATGAGTGATGATACGTGGCCTCTGGGAGTGGGACAGAGATGGCACCGAAACGTCTGTTTCCTCCTGCGTCCCTTCCCGGTGCTCACCCCTCCCTCCCACCCTGGGGTCACTCGCCTGTCCTAGCTGCCTGACCAATGGGGCACACAGCTGACAAAACACACCCACATTTGGGACATTTCCAGATTTTTCAATAAAAAAGGAAGGCAGCAGGGAGCTTTACTGTTCTGTTGCACCACAGGCAGCTGCTGCCGACAGCTTGGGAGACGTTTAAGGGAGGATGAGAGCAAGCCGGCCAGGCGTCCAGAGTGCGGCACCACCGCACCTGGGCAGGGCCAGCCCTTCCCGGAACGGCCGCCCACCCGTTATCACACACACGGGCCCCCTGGAGTTCGGGTGCAGAAGCTGCTCGGGAGAGCCGCCCCCCCCACCGGCAGCCCCTCCAGGAGCACGGGAGGGAGTAAGAGCCTCAGCCGAATGCTGCCCGGACTGGCACCCCCAGGCCTCAGGGACTCTCAGAGTTAGGCTCGCTCTTCATCGCCTGTTTCACAGACCAGGCGGCTGAGGCTCCGAGGGCCCACGTCACTTCCTCAGACTGGAAGCCACAGCAGCCGGGCCCTGGAACCCGTGCCCTCCGCTGCCACGTGGGGGCCGAGGCTGCTGCTGAAACCGACTCCGCAGGGACGCCAGCCTTTTCGTGAGCGTGCTTCTCCATGAGGCGGCTCTCCTGAGACAGAATTTATATTCCACCCGATCGGCCCGTTCGGAGGGTACGACTCGATGGTTTTTGGTGAACTGGCAGAGAGGCCCGGCAGCGCCAGAGCCGGTTTTAGGATGCCTCGTCATGTTGGAAAGAAACCCCGTCCTCGTCAGCTGTCTCTCCTGGAATCCCCCACCCCCCAACCTAACCAACCACTAACCTACTTCTGCCTCTAGGGCTCTCCCTGTCCGGACATTTCACGGGAATGGAATCACAGAGCATGCAGCCCTCTGTGTCTGGCATTTTCATAAAGTTGCCAGTGTCCATCGTGTGGTAGCCTGCACGGGTGCTTCGTCCTCCTCGTGGCTGAACGGTTTTCCGCAGTGTGAACACACTGCACTTGGTCTGCTCACTCATCCACGGGTGGACGTGGGGGCTGCTTCCGCCTTTTGGCCATTGTGAGTGATGCTGCTACGAACGATGCTGCGCTTTTTGGCCACCACTGTCTGGACCCCCTCCTGTGTCTGGGGCTCTCCTCCCAGTACAGGAGGCAGAGCCCACCTCTCCCTGCAAGACCCCAAAGTGCTTTCCTCGCCTCCCCACCCTTGGCAGCTGAGACGTGGGGAGGGACCAAGGCTTGGTGACCCAGGTCTTCAAATCTGAATGTGCGACACTGAGTCCATTCCAGGGGCTGTGATGCCCTACTCTCGGCAGCAGTGGGGACAGTGCAGGGGTGGCCATGCCCACACAGGTCCTTGAATTGGGGGCACGGGGACCTTTGTGGTGGGCCTGGCGCCTGGCACCCCTGGGTTCCATCCTTGGTTTCCCGGTCCCTCTGTTTGCTACTCAGCACCCTGTCAACAACCTTTTCTGCTTAAATCAGCCAGTCTCAGCTTCCGTTGCTTACCACCCAGAACGCCAAGTGCACTGCACTTTATGACCGAGTTTCACTGTCGGGCAGACTGTGGTGTTTTCACCCAGATTAATCGCTGAAAGGGGAGCTCTGGAAATCTCGCCCCCCAGGGCCATCCGCTCCCATTTCTGAAGGACATGAGGCAGAGTCCAAAGCACAGAAAAAGCTCATTAAAGTCTAGAAAGTTCTATCCAAGAGAGGAGAATTTTCTACGTTTTCCTTGCTCATTTAGCCTCCCCTACGCCCCTGTGCTTCTCCCATATTTTGAGTTCTAAGAGACAGTTTTAAACTCTGACATGCTCACTTGCACTCTTACTCAAATAAGGAGGGGTGGGGGGAATGCCAACTAATCCTAAAGAGCCGAGCCCCGATCAGCTGGCCCGCTCTTCCCAGGACTGGTGTCCAGGGGAGTTTTCGCCCCGACGGGCACGGAGGGAGGGCGGGGAGTTGGGCCAAATCGCCAGCAGACGGGTTAGCTGAGTCCCGTTCAATTTAAAAGCAGTCTGATTTGACCGTCGGAGCCAGGTCCCGCTCCACGCTTGTCCTGGGACCTGCTAGCACTTGCCTTTGCCGCAGGACATGCCTGTGTTAACCAGAGGCGCTTCGAATACTCACGTTGCTGTCTTCCAGAAACTTCAGTGCTTTCGCTATGTTGTTCAGCTGGAAGATGCGGTGGGACGAGGACTTGTACTCGTGGAGCTGTGACACAGAGCAGAGCAGGGCCCGTCAGACCCGCCCAGGCCCCGCGGCCCCGCCCGCGCGCACCCCTCTCCTTCTCTGTCTTCACGTCGGCCTCGAGAGAAAGTCGGGGCTCCCGGCTGAAAAACCCACCCCTTATTTATGGTTCCCGGGCCTCCACTAGTGGAGCTGGGGAACGGGGACCCGGGGGTGAAAGCGGGGGCAGACGTGTCTGGATTTCCCCTCTGACCCAGCTCCTGGCTTTGGAGAGGCCCCCTCCTCCGGAGCCCCGCAGCGACACACGGGCCTCGCGGGCTGATGGTTCGTGTCAGAGCAGGAGCTTCCGCCAGGAGCATCGCCACACAGCTGCTAAATCATCCGCAAGTCCCTCCCTGGGGCGGCAGATGCTCCTGCTTCCTGGCCAAGGGCTTTGTGAGCAGCTATCCCAGGTCAGAGAGAGAGAGAGAGAGAGAGAGGCAGCGAGACAGAGGGGAGGGGGTGGAAAGAGAGAAACGATGGAGGGGGGCAGAAAGAGAGACAGAGATAGAGAGAATGGGGGAGAGACAGGGTGAGACAGACAAGGAGACAGACACAGAGACTGAGACAGGCGGATGGAGAAAGACAGGCAGAGACAGAGGAGAGAGACAGAGATAGAGAGAGACAGAGGAGTGAGATAGAGCAAGACGGAGAGAGAGAGACAGAGGGAGAGAGAAAGAGAAGCAGGGAGACAAAGAGAGAGCGTGGCGGGGAGGTGCCTGCGAGAGCTACAACTCTGACCATGGCAGCTGTCCACACCGGGAGCACCATCAGAATGGACACCCTGGAGCGAAGCCCATGACGCCCCTAGGCGGGTGGTTTACGTCCCAAGGCCAACCAGTGGGCATCAGTCACTCCCGGCATGAACTGCAGGGCCAAGCTCACGGGTCATCGCTGCCCCTTGTGTCCACCACCACGAGTCAAATCAAACCCTGGACTCTAGAGCAGGGTTCCTCAACATCAATACTACTGGCATTTCAGCCAGATCATTGCGCCCCCTCCCAGGGACATCTGGCAATGTCCTAGGGACGTGTTGGGTTGTCACGCTGGGGGTACTGCTGGCACCCAGTGGGCAGAGACCAAGGATGCTGTGATGCTGTTGAACATCCCGCAGTACACAGGATGGCCCCACCAGAAGGACCCACCGCACCCCAAATGTCAACAGCACTGATGTCGAGAGCCCTGCTTGGTGAAGGAGAGAGACAGGACTCACCTGTGCACAGCAGACGCACGCCACGTGGAGAGGTCTGGCTAAGATCAAAGTGAAATAAGCCTCAAGATCGGCAAGTTCAATTCAATTTTGGCCATACTTACAAGAAGGGTCTAGAAGCTAGCAGTTCTAGTTTCGGCCTCAGGATGGATGACAGGAGGTAGGTGTAAGATGCCTTCCCATCTTCCTGATTCTTAGCTACCATTCTGGTTAATGTACCGGCTGGCCAGTTAAACCATGATGTTCAGGCTCCAATCTTGAGCCTTAACAGACTCATGGAAAACACCAGGCATCGGTTCATTTGCTCACTAAAGTATACTTGCTTTGACAGAAAGATACAGTTGAGTTACACGTGATTCTCTCGGTCTTTGTCGCTGAGGAAGGAGCATTGCCCCTCACGGTTTCTGGTCCCAGGATTTACGCATGGCCGGGGATGTGCACACACATACAGATCTGTATCGAATAGAAATCTTCCTCCCTGTTTTCCTTGGCGATTTATTTCTTCCTGACCCTCTGTGCCATACGTACCAGATTTCGTCCAGACAGGACTTCTAACAGAGCCATCAGGATTTTGCCATCTTGTATGTCAACGAATAAATCTTTAACTTCTAGAGGAGGGTTGCACTGTGGAGGAAGGCAGAGGAAGCAGCCGATTAGTGATCTGTGTCTCCCACAGAACTAGCTCATAGCTACAGGTTTCACTCGAGAGAAAACCACCGGATACCCACTGCTGTCCGCAGGCAGCAAGGCCCACCCACAGAGGCCGTAAGCCCGCCCCTCTGGAGGTGACACCTGAGCAACAGGTGCGCTAGGGGGCTGTGGATGAGACAGCGTCAGGGGCCCCATCAAACACGTTGACCCTTGGGACCCCCCTAATGTGATATCACAGACCCCAGAGTCCTATTACATCCACCTTTCTGCTTAAGGGTAGAAAGAAAGGGAATGTCTTAATTACAGACTCCCATCAAAGGAAATGATTCCAGAAGTAGGGCTCACCAGCAATTACCTGGGGCCAGCCCTTCACCTCAGGTCTGGGGACCCTGAGGCCCCTAGCGGCTGGGTGACATGCCCAGTGTTTGGAGAAGTCAGCTCTTTGGTATAGCCCTGTGTTGCATCAGGACACCCTGGCTGACCACAAGTGCAGCTCGGACCGACACCACGACGACATGACACTGGGTCGGTTATCCTCTGGGCCGGGGTCCAGGTGGTGGCAGGGCTCCCCTATCTCCAGTACCACCCAGTCAAAGCACACGCACCTTCCTGGGGGGCCAGCTGTCACATGGACTGCTGGGTGGTTCCTTCCACCCCCAAGAGTATAGGTGTCAGGATCTCAAAGTTTGAGAGGCTGATTTACATGTATATGTTGATGTATGTTTATATGGTTGGGCCTACCAAGTAATACATGCCCATGATAAAAAAATCTAATTAAAATTGTATTGAAATGCTAATCAGTGGAGTGTTGCTGCCTCTTTCCCCCACGACACCCAGGCTTCCTGAGACAGGCCCTTATCTCAAGGTGTACCTTTCGCCTCTTCTACTAAGAGGCAAGGAGGCTAGACACACCTGAGTTCAAATCCAGGTTCTACCCTCAACAGGACTCAGCCTTGGACATTTTCCTTAACCTCCCTGGGCCTGAGCATCCTTGGCGACAAGGTCGGGTTGCAGAACGTGACTCACTGCAGACGGCAGGAGCCACCACAGACTGGATCACGCGGGTAAAGTGCCCGGCAAGGCGCCTGCGTTCCCGGAGTACCCCCACACCATCAGCCAGACCGACGGTCTACCACCAAGTGGCTTCCTGCAGAGTCCTGGGGGCCCTTTTGTGTATGGCACTCCCGCCAGGGCTGCATCCTCGTGGCTGTAAGTCCTGAGAGGCAGATGTCCTTCGCTGGTGCCCTTCCACAGACAAAGCCCTTGAAATGCCATC
>PVKM010049645.1:0-10911 GCA_004027735.1 Carollia perspicillata
ACACACACATATAATTTCATTAAAAAACAACTGAAATCTACTTTCTACTGCTATAGATTCATTCATTGTAAGGCAGCAGATTATACTAACTTTGAAAGCATATAATGATATTTATTTTTCTTAAGTAACTTTTAAAACTATACTATAGATACTGTTCATATGAGAAAAAATACAATAATATTTAATTAAAAATAGCTTGCTTATGTAATCCAAAAACCACATTGAAAGCATAGAATATGTTCTACTGGAGAAAGAGGTTCATCACTAATCTTCTGTGCTGTTGAGTGGTAAGCATGCCTGGGTCTAGAAAGTAATATTATAAACAGTAAATATTGATTGGATGATGTGACAAGAAGCTTTATGGGTGGAACTAAGGGCTAGCTGTGATTTTCATTTTTTTAAAATAATTTTTTAAAGCAACTCTTTTTTTTAAAAAAATATGTTATTTATTTATTTTTATAGAGAGGGGAAGGGAGGGAGAAAGAGAGGAAGAGAAACTTCAATGTGTGGTTCCCTCTTGAGCTTGTCCTACTGGGGACCTGGCCTGTAACCCAGGCATGTATCCTGACTGGGAATTGAACCAGTGACTCTTTGTTTCGCAGACTGGCACTCAATCCACTGAGCCACACCAGCCAGGACTAGCTGTGATTTTAAAAGAACTTTGAAAACTCAACATGGAATCTATATTTGTTGAATGATTCCTTCAAATTCTATGACTTTGTATGTGACAAAATAATAGTTGTCTTAATTGCAGAACTCTGTTCTTAAAGGTTAACAGGTGTTATCAGTAAACACGGTATGTTAAACTGTATTGTTTTCTGTTTGAGAAAAAAAGACAAAAAACGACAGTCTAAACTTTTCCAGGTATGTTTTCACAAAAGTTAAACACAGTCTTCAGATCAGTCATGGCAATTTCAGCCAACATATTTTTACAAGTGGATTGGCATTTGCCTATCGTGTTACTACAAAACTTATTAATTATACACTTTCATTCAAAATAGCAATACTCAAACTAAAAGCCTAATAGTATTGATGAGATGCTGTATTAGGGACACATTAACAGTCCAGAAGTCAATCCATCTGAATGCTGAAAAAAAATAACTCAAGCTATAAGTAAATTACAGCTAACACTCATCCAGATTTGAACAAGTATCTGGATGTTTGGCTCCATATATGAAAGTTCCAGATGGTTGACTAGACTCCTCACTTTTCATTTGGAGGTTTTCCCCCAGTTTTATTCAGTTTTAATGCTCATTCACGGAGACATAATTTTCCAGGATATTCATGTCTTTTGTTAACAGAACCTGAGTCATATTTGGGCATGCCATCTTTCAGTAAATTAAAATAACATTAAATTACAATTAAATTTCATATTTGGGTTTTTATACCTACGGTTCAACTCAACCTTGTGTCTTATGATGACTTCAAAATGCCAATTGACTCTGCTTCAGAGTAATATTCAGAGTCTCAAAGACAGTGGGCATTGAAAAAATATTGATTAATACATAAACAAAAATAATTCTAGATAGTTCCAAATATATATATATATAATCAGTAAAATCTAGAGATCCTAACTTAAAGGGTAGAAACCTATAAAAATACAGAAAATTAATAAGGTATATGAAGGAAATCCAAATGGTTGAACTACCAAGTAATATGCAGGGATGATTTGCATGATTTGTCTGTATGGCTATTGTAGTAATCGACTTTGAATGCTGGTGTTGTGAGGCAGCAGGCAGAGCATGAAATACAGCAGTCCAAGGGTATTTCACTTTACCTTCTGCAGTGCTGGCTGGCAGCAGCTGGGTTGGGATTTTATAAAAGAACACATGACATGAAATGTTAACAGTTTATAAATATTGGTTTTCGTGGGAATAGGAGTGATGGAAAGGCAGCTCCCTTTTCTGTCAAAAGCTATTAAACTGGAGATGTGTTAATAAGTAAGTTCCAATGCTAATGAAATGTACCGTTTGTGTAGAAATGATCATTTAGGTTATTGAATGGGCACTGGAATCAGGAGACCAGGTTCTTCACAGGCCATTACCTATTTCTGGGCTTCGGTCTCCTTGTCATCTCCGACACATACGGAGGAGGTATGAATATACAACATATGCCAATCAAGTGTGTGTGAAAGTTCTTTAAACAAATCCAGGATTCGAGCGTAAGATGTCTGTCATTACGGAAGCCTGGATAACTGTCTGAACTGGAGAGTTCACTGAATTTCCCTCTAGGTTAATACTGTGATGACAAGTAGAGAGACTTTGCAATGCACCGGTCTCTTCCACCTCTATGCAAATCACACGCTGCTATGTAAGCACCAGCAGCTTAAACACAGAATGGCAGCCAATGGAGAGCTGCTGATTGCTGGTCTGTCCAGCCAGAGGCAAGGTTGGGGAACTAGGCACAGTCATGGCCTCTTATCGGATGCTTTACCACCCATCTCACTATTGTATATTTTGTTAATGATTCACCAATACCTCTTCTTGGCTCCTGAGGTTTGGTGTTGCCTTTACGGACAGCCAAGAATTCCACATGTCCATTATTTTGGCTGTTAACTCCCCACACGTGTTTTTGGCCTTGTGAACCGAGGAAAGGAAGAAGTACAACTTGCTCAGCAATGAAGTCAGGACTGTAGAGAGAAGTAATAGATGGCTCTTTCACTGACGACCCTTGAAATCACTGATTTTCTCGTCAGTGGGCTGTGCAGCAAATGCGAGCTGCTATGTAAAGATACTTCATCAATAAAGATCCTTAAAGTTCATATTTTTCTTTAAAAGTGAAAGTGGATTCTATATAATTTGAAAACGAAAAGTAGAATCATTGCAGACTCAAGAGCAAATGCACAAAGTAACATGCCTCTGGTGTTTCCTAGCAGCAGGAAGGAACATTCATGGAGCAATACAAGTGGTAAGTAGGAACTAAGACCATTTTGTATTAAAATGATTAGGTTTGGGTTTGATAGTCAAGAAAGTGACCTGTCCAAATTAGCTGATCTTTATTAACAGTGGTTAATGAAAACAAGAAAACACTCACACTTGTAAAACTTCTCATTTCAGAAAAAAATATTGAATTGTCACAGTAACATTCACCAAATCACCTGAGGCTCGATCCACTGCCTCTCACATGCCTCTCACTCGCCGACTGGGAATCTAACTGGTGACCTTTCACTTTACAGGGTGACACCCAACCAAATGAGCCACACTGGTCAGAGCTTAAGGGCACTTTTATTAGACGACCCTTTGTGATTCCCTGATTCTTCAAAGGAAGAAGTAGCTATATTCCTCTTATGTGTTCCATTGTACATTGTAATCATTTTCTGAACCTATTTAGTTTAGCTTCTATCATATTTTTCATTGAGCGTGCGCGCGCACACACACACACACACACACACACACACACACCCAGGAATTATCTTCTGGAGGGCTTGTAATATAGGCTTATCCTGCTAGATGAGTGCTGTAGAAAACCAGCTGTATCGGTGTACCAGCTGGTGTCATTGTGAGAGGCTGTGTTTGCTCCAGTGAATTTTATTTGAAGACTCTTGCAAGGCATTTGCCCACTTCATAATGGGTTATTTATGAGTGCACCTCCCCACACTGCAGTAAGTGTTCAGCAGTTTTTGGTTAAAAAAAAAGCATGATCCTTGTGCTCCCTATTTACCCAATCTTGCCCTGAGACACTTTTTTTTTGTTTGTTTCCCTGGATGAAAAAAAGTCCCAAAGGGAGACATTTTGCTGATGTGGAGGAGATGAAACAAAAAAAGGCAGAAGCACTAAAAGGCATCCAAATCGACGAATTCAAAAACTGTTTTGATCAGTGGGAAAAACTTCTCAATGAGTGTATTGCCTCAAATGGAGAGTACGTTGAAGGTGACTGAAGTTTAAACATGTAAGAATAACTACACAATTTTCTTATAAATAAATTACAGTTTTTTTGTGTCACTCCTCATATTTAGAGGCAATAAAAAATAAAGAGTAAATTGGAGACTGAGAAGTCCCTCTCCTCCCAAAGTTTCATTTATTCTATTATTTATCTTTTTAAAATATGGAACACGCTTCACAAGTTTGCGTGTCATCCTTGCACAAGGGCCGTACTGACCTCCTCTGTATTGTTCCAGTTTCAGTGTATGCGCTGCCCAGGGGGGCACAGGCCCTGTTGTCTTAAAAAGCAGTTCGGGGGGTGGTGGTGACATGTGTCCTGTGTCATGGGTTGAAGTGGACATGGATGTCAGCGACTGGGGATGGGTAGGAAAGAGTCATTTTCTCATGCAATGTTGCTGTAAGTAAAAGGGAAAATGGAGTGATGGCTAGGAATTTAGGGTGTTCTAAGGGAGGCATATATAACTTTAAGTGAGAATTTTTTGACCGCAGTGTTGTGTTTTCCATTCTATGTTTCTATCTGCTCCTTTTTAAATTTAATTTGCTAGTCTGTTTTCCTAGAGAGACAGATTATTTTCATTTTCAGTCTTATTTTTTCTCTACCAGCTCTTTGAGAGATTTTCCACACCGATGGTTTTCTTCAGTATTAACTTCATCTGAAAGAATCTGTCTCAAATTTTAGTTCTTGATCCTAGACTGCTTCTATTTTATAGTTAGAATAGTTCTTCCTGGAAAATATTTTGGCAGTACCCATTTAACACTTACAAAACAGAATCCCCGTATCCCTGTAAGATACTTGATCCACTGCCTGCATCACGTTCCTGGTTTGGGAATGATGACCATCATCTACCCACTCATGTCAAGTCTCTAGGTTCTGTCTGTGCTTTGCAATGTCTTTCCATCTATTTTCTTCTTTCTCTTTTTGTTGTCACTACCCCAGTTAGTTTCTTATCATCCTTGTTAGAACATTGCACTTACCTCTCTGACAACAATGTCAAAAAAATAATGTCAAATATTTGTTAGTCTCTAATACAGCATTTTGAGTATACCTCTTCCTTATTGAACACCCTTGAATGGTACATGGTCTACACTACTCTGTATGTTAAGACTGCTCTCCCAAAATGTGAATTAGATCCAAAGATGGAAAGGGGCTCGATGTGTAACCTTCTTAGGAAACAATAATGGCCTGCAGGCAGAGAATTAGGCCTCTGGGGTTAAAATAACTCAGAGGTTAAATAAGCATCTATTTAAAAAAAATGTCTTAGTTAATAGGGTTGTTAATCTGTGATCACATTACTAGGGACAAATTATTTCCTTTCAGCTGGTAACCAGATATATCCTATTTGGTTTGTTCACCAAAAATTGCCAGACTAGCCTCAATATTAAAAAAAAAAATAGTTAAGGGGTGTAACTGAGAGTACGTCAGCCTGGCTCTCCCCTTCGCCATGTTAAATTCCTGTTTGTGATCCCTAATCCATGGTACTCTGAATTCAGCTGTCAGAATACCTGTCCAAACAAGCCCATATCAAGTTCTAGCCCCTTCCTCTCCATTGCTACTATTTTGTTTGGACTTGAACTGCAACATTGACTCCGGGATGCTCATTCTGAAGGCCTTTGGACTCACACTGCAAAATTGACTCTACCCTCTGTCTCCAGCCTGCTGGTCTACCCAACAGATTTTGGATTTGCAATCATCCTTAATAATGTGAAGATACACACACACACACGTCTTTTTGGTCTCTTTTCTCTAGAGAACCCTGACTAATACACTGAGCAAGAGATGTTGCCTCCTACCAGGTAATATTATGTACAGGTCAAGGCACGTGCAGGGGACCCATTCTAATCTGTTCTAAGACAATGGTCGCAAGATCAAGCATGGAGGTCAAACATTTTTTGCATTAATATTTGCAACACTTATTTTTTTGGCCTTGGCTTTTCTAATCCATCTGGCACATTGCAGCCAGGGGGTCTTTCTAAAAGCATACATATGATGATGTTACTACCTTCTTTTGTAAACTTCTTCAATTAACACCACATAACCTTCCCAAAAAGTCAAACTGAGAATGCCCTCCATGGCCTCTTCTGCTTCCCCCCGCCCTCCCCCCCCATCTCATATCCCATGACCCAGCCAAGGTGAGCCACCTGTGTGGGTCCACAAACATTTATCCTGTCTTCTCCCATGAACCTTATCTTTAAGCTGTTGATTTGCCAGAATACACTCCCTAATTTTTCCACCTGGCTAGCACCTACTTACCTTTCAGTTCACACTTCAAGTACTCCAAAGCCTTCCTTTCCTACTTGGCTTGGCTAAGATTGACCATTTTCTACTCTGTGCCCTCCTAGGCCAGTTTTAGGTAACCAGGGTCTGTCATATCTTCGGTTTCCATTGCATCTGGACTTTTCATATTCAAGATTACACCCTGTTCTAGCAGTGATGGCCAATCGCCATTCACCATGGCCTCAGGGCCCAACAGGGACACCAGTCCAGCCAAGGCTGTTCATAGAAAGAGTTTATGCTTGTTTAGTCAAATGGAGACAATGTATATACCACTGCACCAGGTAATAGTTTTAACAAAGGCAGTCTGTACATGGGAAAGGTTTAAGGAAAAGGATGGTGATAGAGCAAAGGAAAATGTTTTCCACCTGAACAAGGATAGTTTGATCGAGTTAAAAGAGCACTGTTTGATTCAGCGTCAGAGTTCAGGGTGAATCACACATGTCATCACAGGAGAGGATAGACCCTAGACTTAGGATTCCTTATGACCTTGGCCAGGAAGCAGTTAAGTCATAGGTTTGGAGTCATCTGTAACATCACTCATGCAGAGGCTTTTTAAGACTTCCACCTACTGTTTTGTTAGTCTGTTTTTCTCTAAGAGAATACAAATTCTGTTAAAGGAAGAAAACATTGCCCCCAGAAGAAGGATAACTGAAGAAATGTTTGTGAATAAATGAAGAAAAGAATGGAGGCAGATAGTAAAAGCTTAACTAATCAGCCCTTGGTTGATTGCAGTAGCAATTAACATCAGTGTCTTCAACGGGTGATTTGGAAGTTGACACTTAGTAACCCTAGTGTCTAGAGAGTGGAAGGAATGGTCTTTCCCAATCTCTTATTGATTGTCCCCTATTGTCCCGCCAGGTGGGGAGGCCCAAGCTTATCTGGTGTGACCCTGACAACAAGTGTAGGAGATAAATACTATCTTCATTTTATAGATAAGAAGAAATCAGAGGAGACAGATGCTTGTGTAAATCTTCACATCTAGTAAAAGCAGAGATCCAAAGCTCATGTTCTTTCTGGTTTGTATTTACAGACTGGTCACGGCTGTATTCGGCCTTAATAAGGAAGGGAATTCTGACATACAGTACAACCTTGAGGACATTATGCCAAGTGAAATAATCCAGTCACAAAGAGACAGATACTGAATGACCTCCTTATGCGGAGTGTCTGAGGTAGTCAAATTCATGGAGACAGGAAATTCCTACTGAGCACCCCTTAGCGACCCTTAATGCTTCAGCCTCTCAGCCTCCTGGGTCTATGGTTGTCTGCTTTTCTCTGTCATACCTTTCTCCTCCATCCTTTGGCACTTTAGTAAAATCCTTTTTATAAAATGGCTTTGTTTAGCTCAGGGTTTCTTTGCTTTAGCGCTACTGACATTTTGGGCCACATAATTCTTTTTTTTGTGGGGGGATGTTGTGCATTGTAGGATATTTAGCAGCATCCCTGGCATTTATCCATTAGACACCAGTAGCATCTGCCCCGCCTAGTTGTGACAGCCAAAAATATCTCCAGGCCTTGCTCCATGTCCCTGGGGAAGGGGTGGGGGCAACTACCCCCAGGTGGGAACTACTGCTCTAATCCATTCTTGCCTAGAAAGATTTCCGAACTGTTCAGAAGCCTCTGCAAAAACCACAGCCTTTTACTGGCGTTGTATTTGCAATTAAACATGCACTTCCTTTATTTTCCAAATTTTAAAAGAGAAATCTTTACTAGTTGTTGTGAGATTGCTGTTTAAGGTAACGAACACATTTGTAAATACATTGTTTACAGGAGGAAAATGTTTCAGTTACTGCTGAGGAAAAGCCTGCTGAATTTATGTTGTAAACATTACTTAACACAGCATAAAGACGGAAGGTGACTTTCCTCTTTGTGTTCCCTCCCTGTCTTCATACCTCCTCCTGCTGGCACTGCAACTGGGACAACCTTCCTTCCCTCTCTCTCCTCCTCCTCCTCCACTCCCCATTTATTGTCACCTTCTCATATTCAGAGACCACTTGGATAAAGCGTCTGATGGAGAAATGTGTCAATATGATCATTGCCCACGTACCAGTCACCTACACTCAGAGATGGGATGGAGTTATAGAGTTCTTTTAGAATACAATATTATTGTTAAAGGCAAGGGTTGACACCACTGATTTTTTTTAAAAAGATTTTACTTATTTTTAGGCAGAGGGCAAGGGAAGGAGAAAGAGAGGGAGAGAAACATCAATGTGTGGTTGCCTCTAGTAAGCCCCGTATTGGGGACCTGGCCTGCAATCCAGGTATATGCCCTGACTGGGAATCGAACTGGGGACCCTTTGATTCACTGGCCAGCTCTCAAGCACTGAGCCACTAGGGTCAACAAGCTAGAGTCAACACCAATGTTTAATATTGACATGGCATGCCTTAAATAAATAACAGTTCAATACGAGAGAGGAATACAACATAAAATAAAATAGAAATGAAGTCTTTAATAATCCTTTGTGTTTTTCAAAGAATAGACATCTGATGATTTGACTATTTTGTGGCAAGGAAATTTGAATCAACTTATAATGTGAAATTATTTAAAATAGCAGCTCAAATTGTAGTTGTCAAGTCACATGGGAGGAAAATGACAAATGCCATCTACTCTTCCATGACTATCAGTGCATCAAGTGAATTTCTTGAACAACAACAAAAATGTGGGTCTTTACATTGGTTTTCTATTATGTTGGAAAGGCAAGAGTTAAAAAAATGAGGGGAAGTAATAAATCATGAGATTGTGTTTACAGCCTCATGCAAAAGCAAAGTCACTCTTTGCCAGAGAGAGTAAAGAAGACAATTTGTAGCAGTTTTTTACCTTTCTGGAGAATGCATTAACCTTTCTGCATTTCCACAGGTATGGAAGACAAGCAGATTCTAACATCTTTCAGGTGCTCGGGCCCATGGCCTGTGTCCGGAGTCTTGGACTTAGGTTATGGTAGTGATTTTGTAGTAATTAATGTACAGTCACCTTTCGTCTTGTTATTGTGGTGAATATTCCTTTAGGACAGGAATAGAATACTTCTATTAAATTTACTTACCTTATTAAAAAATTTAAATTGTGGTAAAATATATGTAACAATTACCATCTTAACTATTTTTAAGTGTGCACAGTTCAATATTGCTAATGCATCCGCACGGTGGTGCAGTCAGTTTCCAAAACTGTGTACCTCGCAAACCTGAAACTCTGCGCCTGACAAACAGCTCCCCGCTCTCCCTTGCCCCCAGCCCCGATGACCTGCATTCCAATTTCTGGGCTCTGAAGTGGACTCCTTTGGATACTTCATATGAGTGGAATCATCCAGTATCTATCATGTGTCTTTTTGTGACTAGGTTATTTCACTTAGCAGAATGCCCTCAAGACTCACACATATTCTAGCATAGGTTAGACTTTTCTTTATTTTTGAGGCTGAAGAATATTTTTGGTATGTATAGACCACATTTTGTTTATCTGTTCTTTTGTCGATGGACACTCGGGTCGCTTCCAGCCTGTGGCTATTGTGAATAATGCTGGGATGCATATTGGTGCACAAATATGTCTTTTGAGACCCTGTTTTCATTTTTTCTGGACATGTACTCAGAGGTGCAATTGCTGCTTCACATGATCATTCTTTTATCAGTGCGTTGAGGAACCACCATGCTGTTTTCCGCAGATGCTGCATTGCCGTCAACAGTGCATGAGGGTTCCAGCTTCTTCACGTCTTTGTCAACGTTTTTTCTAATTTTCTTTCTTTTTATTAAATATTTCTTTTACTTTTTAAAGATTTTATTTATTTATCTTTAGAGGGGAAGGGAAGGAGAGAGGGAGAGAAATATCAATGTATGGTTGCCTCCCGTACGTCCCCTGCTGGGAACTGGCCTGCAACCCAGGCATGTGCCCTGACTGGGAATCGAACCACGATTGTTTGCTTCGCAGGCCCGTGCTCAATCCACTGAGCTACACCAGCCGGGCATGTTTTTCTTTTTGACAGTAGGCATCAATGAGTGGTGTCTCGTTGTGGTTTTGATGTGCGTTTCCTTAATGATTAATGATGTTGGGGAATGTTCTTGGATCTGTTGATGATTTGATCATCTTTTATTATGAACAATGTCTGTTGAAGTCCCTTACTCATTTTTAAATGGAGTTGTTTTTCTATTGTTAGTTGCAGGAGTTCTTTATATATTCTGGATATTTACCTTTTACCATGCACATAATTTTCAAATCTTGTTCTCCCATTCCAGAGGTTGACTTTTAACTCTGTTGATTGTATTCTTTGATGTACAGAAGTTTTTAAATTTTGATTTAGTTGGATATATCTATTTATACTTCTATTGTCTATGTTTTTGGTGTCAGATAAAAGGAATCATTTAAACTCAGTGTCATGAAGGACTTCCATTAAATTTATCTTCCTCATAAAACCTAGAACTCACATGTTACTTCCTTTTTGGTTGAATGAGCAATTTAAATGTTAACTATCAACCACATTTTTATCAAGTTTTCTTACTTCAATTCTGCTATGTGTATAGACATTGTTATTGTAAAAACTGAGAAATGTACTCTCTCTCAATCTGTATTTCACTCTTCACCGTGGCTTTTGTGTTTTCTTGTGTACTACATACTCTTCTATTCCCTTTAATATAAACCTTGTGTGTAAAAAAAGAAAGTTATCATCTAAAATTTTGGGAGGATTAAAAAATGTTTGTGTAGGTTTAGCAATAATTCACAATAGGACTTGCTCATGAATAGTGGTAATGATTAACCAATAAGAAATCGGGCTT
>PVKM010049646.1:0-10909 GCA_004027735.1 Carollia perspicillata
TTTTCCAGATATTCCAGGGTGTTTTTAAGAGTGAATGGGCATGGCCCTGACAACAGATGCAAACCAGGACTGTTCTGGGCAAACCAGGTTGTGCGGCCACCCAGTTAATCCACAGCATACATCACACTTGCATTCTGAAATCCACCTGTATTTGGCAGGTGATCATTATTACAATGTAGCTTCTATTATCTTGTACTTTGCCAAAGGATGTTATCACATTAAATTGTGAAGCATGAAGTTTATTGGTCGTGTTCTTCTTTCTCCTCTCCCTTTTCCTCCATTTCCTCTCCAACCCTGGACCTTTCCTTCTCCCCCTACCCCTACCCCCAATCCCATCAAAACTCACCTGCCACTTCCTACTCACCCAGGTGCAAGTCTTTCCTGCACTGTTTTGAAGAGCATGTGAAAGATAGCTACACTCACGACACACAAGGAAGCCTGTAAAAATCCTCTTATCTCTTTCTTTATGTGGGACTCACATAAGGCACACGCTCTAAATTTCTCCTCCGTTCACTCCAAGGCCCCGGAACCTTCACAGATCAATATTCACCCCCAATTCTCTGACCTCTTTCCCCTGTTTAGCCAATGCCTTCTTTCAAGTCTCAAGCTCTTCTGTTACATGGATTTGACACCACAAAGGAACTCAGAAGACGACTCTCCACCTTAGCGATTGCAAACACTTCCAAATAGTCAATCGTTTTTTCTTTCCCTTTTTTTGTCCACATTCGAGGGCATCCATCCATGTTGAAAAAAAAAAGCAAGTAATGTATATAGTGTGGCTAAATCACTGCTTGTAAAGAGCAAGACAGAAGGATTCTTGTGTAATAATTTGGCATGACAATAAAAACACTAATTATTGGAAACGGACGGATCAGGAAGTCGCGTGGAATTCAGTAATACCTTGCTCCAATCAAGTGCAGAGGGCGCCGAAATAGCTCAGTTGGGAGAGCGTTAGACTGAAGATCTAAAGGTCCCTGGTTCGATCCCGGGTTTCGGCAGGCTTCCTTTTTAAAAAAGAACTAACTAATTTATTTATTGGAAGGGATTCAAATCTCATAGGATCTTCTGCCAGGACTAAACTGACTCATTCATGCCAGTTCAAGTGAAAAGTGGGACTAGAAGAGCAGCCACTCGGCACCGCCATTTCTGGGGCGTCTTCCCAGCGGCTGTCAGGGGCGTTACCGCGCGTGCGCGATGCGGGACTCGGGGGCTGGCGAAGCCCTGCTCCCGCCGACACCTGGATCGGGACCGGGACCGGGACCGGGACCCGGGCGGGGACGGAGACCTCGGCGGGTCCGGGTCCCGTCCCTGTCCCGGCGCACGGGAATCCTAGGTGGCACCGCCTTGAGGGCTGGAGCGAGAAAGGAGTCGATCCGTTTCGGGGGACGAGAGAGACAGCTTCACCCAAATTTCGTTCCCCAAAGCATCGCAATTTGAGAAGCCAAACCCCACTGTTTAACCGGGTGGGGGCGGCTTGGCATTGCACGTTAGAGGCCCCGGCAGGGACGCTGGGGCGGCGTCGGCAGCTTCTTGCCCAGCGGGGAGAGGCGTGGCAGCTTTATAGCTGTAAGATTACTCAATCTCACAGCGCAACAGTTTTATTTGGAATCCAGACCAGTGGTTCTCCAAGGGTGGTCCCTGCTCCAGCATCTTCATCTGCATCTGCGAAATCCATCTTCACAGTTAGAAATCCGTCTTCCGTGCCCCATCTCAAACGGGACGAATCACAAATTCTTGTTTCCAATGCTGTGCTAGGGGTTAGATGCATTTATCTAGATATTCCTATTTCTTTTCTTTTTTAAAAAAAACTTTTTATTGTTTTTCTCCTTTCTGTTTCTAAAAGAGCCTTTTACTACGACTTTTTGTGAATGCACTTTTCCCGTTTGTTTTTTTGTTCTGCAAGTCTGAATACAACTTTGGCATGGTTCGAAATTAATTTTTCTTAAAGAATTTTTGCTTTCACAATAAGTGTGTGTTGGAGGTGGGGTGTGCAGGGTACCACCTTCCCTAGGGTATCAGCTGTGGGAGCCCACCTCGAGGCTCACCTAGATGGTGTGGAGTTAAGAAAGTAGAGGCCCCAGACGCCTTACTCTGAATTGTGGCGCTCCCTTAGCTGAGCCAGGACTCAGGGGCAGGAGGTCAGGGACGTAGATTAGAATTACAGGAGGAAGAAATTTTAATCTATTGGAGCAACTAGAAAACGGGTTATACAGGTTAGTGGGGTGCTGACTTGCTACAGATAAAAGACAGTCACTTGTTGGGTTTATAATTTGGTCTTGTGCGTCTTCTGGTTCCACTGTTTTGTGAGGGGAAGGGAACTCACATTTATGAAGTCCTGTGTACTCTCAGGTTATTAATTCATTCATCAATTGGATGTTAACTGAAGTCCTACTATGTGCCAGGTATTATTTGATCTTCCTAACTACCTTATGCAGTATGTATCATTATCTTTGTTTTACATATAACAGTTCTTTAGGATTGCAAGGATTAAATATACGTCCAGCATCTAACACCTGCCACCTCCTGAACGTTACTGTACGTGAATGCAGTATTTGTTGGGATGCTTGCTCAGACGTGTAAAAGTGGAGGTAGTTGTAGGAGGAAAGGGAAGGCTTTTGCTGGTTAATCAGAGAAGGCTCTGTGGGGAAGTAGGTCTTGTTGGGCCCTCAGAGGAAGATTTCTTGGATAGGGAAAGACCACACAGGACCAACCAGCTCTCCACGTGTTTGAGTGGGAGGAGAAGGGAGAAGATGCTGAAAGTGAGAGTCCTTTCGGACACTGCAGGGCAGACACAGTAACCCCATGTATTTGCTCCTGGAGTAGCAACATGTGTTATCAGCAGGAGGTTAGAGGAGCACACCTGGTTAGAGGTTGGAAGGGGGAAAAGTGAAAGGGGGTAGATTGGGTAGGGCTCCACCAGTGGGTGGGGGGAGGTTGTAAACGGTTTGATGGCCTTGTGTATGGGAGAAATGATCAAGAAGGAGAGGGGAATTTTCTCAGAAAACTAAAAATGGAACTGCCTTTTGACCCAGCAATTCCACTGTAGGATTATATCCCAAGAACCCTGAAACACCATTCCAGAAGAACCTATGCACTCCAATGTCCATAGCAGCACAATTTACAATAGCCAAGTGTTGGAAGCAACCTAGGTGTCCATCAGTAAATGAATGGATCAAAACCCTATGGTACATTTACACAATGGAATTCTATGTGGCAGAAAGAAAGAAGGAGCTCCTACCCTATAAACAGCATGGATGGAACTGGAAAGCATTATGCTAAGTGAAATAAGCCAGGCAGTAAAGGACAAATACCATAAGATCTCACCTTTAACAGGAACCTAAGCAACAAAACAAACAAGCAAGCAACATATAACCAAAGTCATTGAAATAGAAAACAGGCTGACAGTAACCAGAGGGGAGAGGAGAGAGAATTTTAGGGGAGAAAGGGAAGGGGTTATAGGAACAAGTGTAAAGGACACATGGACAAAAACTAAGGGGGTTGGAAATGGGAGGGAGGTGGGGAGCACTGGGGGGGGTGGACTGGGACGGGAGTAAAAGACAGAAAACTGTACTTGAATAACAAATAAAATAAAATAAAATAAAATAAAATAAAATAAAAATAAATTTAAAAAAAGAAGAAAGAGAGGGGAGGGAATTTCAGGGGAAAAAGGGAAGGGATTATAAGAACAAGTATAAAGGACACATGGACAAAAACTAAGGGGGGTGGAAATGGGAGGGAGGTGGGGAGGGCTGGGGGGTGGGCTGGGTTGGGAGTAAAAGACAGAAAACTGTACTTGAACAACAATTAAAATAAAATTTAAAAAATCCTTAAGAGATCTAAATTGGAATTGCAATAAATTTATAGATACATTTGGAAAAAAAAGAAGAAGGTAGGCAGTATTTAAAAATTTGTATATACACACACATATAATTTTAAAAATAAATGTAGGTAGTATATGTATATAATTTTTTCCTTTACTTTAGAAAGCGTAAAGAGGTGATCTAATCACTTTTACTGCCTTTCACTGCAGTGGGAAGTGCTCAGAGAGATGTCAAACTTTGCATTTCCTGGGAGTGAAGGCCGACAAAGACTGGACACGAGCTCTCTCCTGGGAACCCCTCTGACACGGGCAGCTCTGGGATAGCTCTTCACGACGCGGGGCGGAGGCGAAGGGTGACGCGTGGCAGTGTGGACTCAGCCTTTCCTTTAGAAAAGAAATGCTTTCGATGGAAAGAACACAGCCAGCGTGAAACATTTATGAGTCAGTGTCCAGCCCATCGCTCTATTAGCACCAGAAGGGTTGTGACTGTCCTCTTGGTTCAGACATTTATCCAGGTGGAGAGCGGGGAAGCATCTTCTCAAATTTCCTTGGGAAGTTTTTAGAAAGAAACCTGGGAGATCTGACTCATCTGACAAATTTGCAAGGTGATTCGCACGCAGGCTGCTAAATGACTGTTTACTTCTTAATTGTTCTGGATACTACTTTCATTTTAGGCCAGGATTATGATATAGGGAAGCTGTTATAATTGTTAAACACAATTAAACTAGACGAACATTTACTCATTCATTGGGGCCTTTCGTGTAATCGATGTGTACATGCATTGATGTCCATTTTATTAGTCTTGGGTCCTACGTCTACTCTCTTCCGTGCATAGTGGTTTGTGGTTCTTCAGTTTCATGTTATAGACCATGCATCATACCTAATTTATCTGGTGTTGTGCCCTGGTCAGAAATACAGCTCCTGTTGGGATTCACCTCAGATTCCAGAACTATGCGGCTCCCGTACCATCATCCTTAAGATGTGATGTCAGGATGGATTACCTTGTTTAAGTGCAGTTCACTCATCTAACTAAAAGTCTTGAAGAATTGCTTGTAGTCTCCAGCCGTTGGATGAAATGTTTAGGAGAGGGCCAGCAGACACCGCGGGAAGCAAACAGGACAGCTTGAGCAAAGGCAAGGGTCTTCTTCCTAACAGACCCCGAGTCACACACTAGTCCCACAAATTCCAATTTTCATATAATGAGCTGCCTCAAACAGGGCGTGCAGATACTTGCCCGTTCACTACCTACCATATTCTACAGCGCATTCGGAGCCACTCCTTCCCCTCCAGACGTCATTGCCTCTCGGGTTTAAAGCACCAGGAATAAGCAGAGTCGCCGTGTCTGGGGGGTGGGCTGTGTGCTGGGCATCCTAACGAGCCCTTTTCACGTCAAACCCGTTCCTAACCCTTTGAGGTAGGAGGCGTAGCTGGATATACGTTTTTTAAGAATGCTGCGTAGGCATGCTGCTGTGAAAAGCCAGCGTAATTCTGAGAGGTATTAAAATAGAACATTAACTCTAAAAATAAAGTCTTTTCATATGTCGTTAGTGAGATCCACGTTAGAGCATCTGGTGCAGTTTTGATTAACTCAAGGGGAGAGGGTTAACGCAGAACAAAAACAGGATTAAGGAATAAGAGAATTATTTCTATAAAATAACAGAAAAGAAAGATATGCAATGGACTTCCTAAGGTAAAAGAAAGTGAAGGCTGACTTCATTACTGTCTTCAAATTATTGTTTCTCAAGAGCATACAGGGTCTGGCACCAACAACGCCCCCTTGTGGTACAACATCTTTTATTACAAAATCCTAAGCATGCACTTCTGTAACATAACAGTATCACACTCAAGCACACCACAGGACACTTTAGGCGAAATGTTCGAATTAATGCTATAAATTATTATACCTATCTTGTTACCCGACCAACCACACTTAAGCAGGCGCTACTTCTGCCAGACCCTGCATACTTTTCAGGACGATGCCACACGAAGATCTGGGCTCAGATGAAGTCATGAGAAATTTTTGTTAGCTAAAGAGAGGAATGGTGATAAAATATTTGATCCAGTTTTGTGGCAGGAAAAGCATCTGGCCCAGATTGGGTAAATCTAGAGAATCGTTTTCGAATAGGTTTGTCTGTGTTTAAGAGGACTGCTAACCGACTTTGGTATGTAGAGCAGAAAGAAACGTTTCCCCACTAGCCTCCGAGGTTCTTGGCTGGGGCCTTGTGATTTAGGCCGACAAAAGGCAGATTAACGAGGGAAAAACAAACAAAAGGTTATTAACACGCGCAACATGCAGGCACATGAGAGTACGGCTCAGTGATGAGTAACTCTAAGGGGCGGTTAGAACTTGGGCATATGCAGCCTCTTAACCAAACAACAATAAATTTGTCGAGAAGTGACAAGACGAAGGAAAAGGACTTGGAGCGTCTAGGGTGGCAAGTTGAGGGAAAGCAGATAAACGGGAGGAAGACGAGGGTCAGTCGATAAAGTTTGATATGTAGATCCTCCGGTGCCGCCTCTGGGCTGATCAGTCTAGTTGTCTCTGGTCATGAACTTCTGTCCTTCCTGGCAGACAGAGGAGAGGGGAGATCTTTACAAATTATGTCCCACTTGCAGGCAAACGGGAGGGCAGAGAGCTTTTCTTGTGTCTCCTTCCTCTCAACTGCATTCGACGCAAAACAATCCTCACGTGAAAGTGGCATGTTTGGGTTGGCATATTCTGCCACCCCTCAGACGCTTTCCAAAAAATCTTAATTTTTTTTTTTTTTAGAATTGATCATTGAATCACACAGTGAGAAATTTAAACAGAGAAGGAGGTATACAATGAAAAGCACATTTCCGTTTTAGCTCTGAGCTGTTATCCTCTGCGGAGATGGCCATTGTTGGTTGGTAGCTTCTAGTGGACCCTTCAGTCAAGCATTTTCATGTATACAATCACACGTAACTGTTTATACAAATAGTATCATTGTTATGCACACTGTCCTAAATCTATTTTTCTAAAGATCTATATTCCTTCTTCTTTTCACAAAGCACCATTCTTGCCTTTTCTCTTTTCTTTTTATCTTAACTGCTTGTAAACTTGAGCTGAACTTTGTAACTATATTTAGCATCCTGTAGGTTTCAGAGATAAACTCACCCGATATCAATGATTGCATTCCCTAATTGAATCCAATTCTAGAGATATGATTGCAAAGGGCTATAACATTAAATCCATAAACTGGGTCTAAATGTGAATGGTCTGGTCTCTTACTCCCAGGACGATTATTAGCAGAAACAGTTGGTTTTATTCCTTTTGAAAACCGAAGGCCTCCTTTGTTAAGTAGTTTCAACTATTGATTAAATAAGGATGAAGTAAGTTCAGGCATACAGCAGCATAAAAACATTGTCCTCTGAAGCATTTCCTTACGTCAAGCTGGCGAACTGCTCAGATAAAAATAACGAGATGCCTGTTTGTTTCACATCTTATTTCTTCGTTTGTCTCTAATTCACACCATTTTCCAAGTGCTCTCAAGCTTTGCCTCCCCACGGAACCCTTTCCCGTAGCTGAAGCTAATACTGCTCTCCTCCCCATCGTGACCTCCTGAAGAGCCCACTGCTCTGCCTTGGGCGTGGGATTCCGCCCCGTCTTTCATTTTCAGTTTTGCATGCGTTCTCATTTCCTGTGGCAAAATGCTACCTCCTCAAACAAGGCAGCATTGACTTCAAGGAGAGGTACTTCAGAGTGTCCATGTTCTGGCAGGAGAACGCAGGTGTGATTCAGGAGTGGTGCTCTGAAAGGGGTCAGGTGACCTAGAGTAGTAAGTAGTAGGTGCAGGGGTGTGGGGTGAATACCCCTAGAAGGTGGAGCAGTGCTTGGGCTCTCAGAACAGGAGGAAAATGGCGAAGACAGAAGGGTAAACCAATGCAGGCAGCAGGAGTAGGGGTAGTCAGAGCCTCTCCCCTGCAGGGCTGGGAGCGGGGGTGGGGGTGGGGGTGCAGAAGCAGAGGGGTGTCTAGGACAGCGCATCTAAGTTAAGATGGGAATCCTCAGCAAAGAGCTTGTATCCGGGCAGAGAGAGCCAGGTCAGCAGAGTCCAAATGCAACTTTATTTCTCGGCTCTCAGTTGCATTCGTGATAGGCAGAGAGGAGCCAGTCACCCTCAGCCGAGCTGACCGAAGACTCTGTGAGGCTCGTTGCAGCGGTTTACAGCCTTGAACTCGCCCATTCGGAAAAAAAATGGCTGGTGCCCCAAACCCGTGTGCTCTGCCGACTGCAGTGGGTACAGAGGAGGAAAGGCAGCCCACCAGGAGGCCGAGAGGGCTGCCGCCAAGCTGCCGGCAAGCTGCCGCAGCTCTGCGTGTCCGTGTGGGGAGCGGTCAGGAGCACAGCCCTGGAGGCAGCCGGCGGCCCTGAACTCTGACTGCACCTACTGGCTGGGTCTGTTCACCAGTTCTCTATCTAACTCCTCTCCGTCTCAGCCTCCCCACTGTCAGACAGAGGACAGGAAGAACACTCGTTTGGCAGGGCTGTTGTGAGAATTAAAGGGGGAGTCTATGAACAGTGCTCAGCAGGTCATGCCGGGCACTTTCTGCGTGCTCAGCAAGCATCCTCTGCACGCTGCTCTCTCCCTTCAGCTTAAACAGCAATTTAAACAGCCCCTCCTGGCTCCCTGGGAAAGCTAGGCGTGCCTCCACTCTGCCCGCCAACACTTTATCCATACATCCTTCTAGATAATACTTTGTTTTATTTCCCTGGTCTTTTTTCCTGACTGGCTGCTATCATCTCCTGAAGCTCACCATTCATGTGCATACCAGAGAGCACATAGTAGGTGCTGAATGCTTATTAACACCTCTTCTCCCCTTTCATTCTACTGAGGGTGGTCACCACTATGTTATAGTCCGTGGCATGGCGGTACTTGTTTTCATTAGAGTCCCTAAGAAGAGAATGAACTCCTTGGAGGGTCTAGACTGAGCTTCCTATTCTTTTCCATGCCTCCTATCACGGAGCACTGTGCCAGAAATGTTTTAGTTTCTCAGGACGCTTCTTGACGTCTATTCATGTGACAGAAAGCAACCCTTTTAGAAGGACTAAAAAGGTTGTGTGCTTAATTTAAGATTATGGATGACTTTTGGTGTTTTCTTTTTCTGGTAATCTGTATTTAAAAAAATTTCTTATTTGCATAATTAAATTGTTCTTATTCACATCATTAAAAAAGGTGGGGAGAAAAAAGGCTCTAAACCTTCTTCAACATAGCAGAACAGGACAGCAGAAAGCCGTATCTCTTTGTTCACGCTCCAAAGAAAGCATGGGTTTGTCTTAGTATAACAGAGACAAGTTGAGTCATTTTGCGGACCAGGACCTGCCAGGGCATGAGCCCGGGTGAACTTAGGTCGTAAACCCATGAGCTAGGATCATAGTCACGCATTACATGGCGACATTCAATAAATGTCTTCATAACAACAGCCAAAATAGTCTCTCCACCGTTCAGCTTCCTTAATGTGTTCTGACTGCTATTTTTAAATGTAAGATTTAAATAACCTCTGGATAAACAGGTTTTAGAAAACCTTCCAGATGTAACAGAGATTGAAAGCTACATAAAGGTTTGTGTTCAGAGGGCTATAAAGAAAGCAAACAGCCAAACAAAGATAGAAACGTGCCTTAATACTGTAAACGTTCGACTTAATGCATCCATTATCGGTTCATTATTCGCCGCGCAGGTGCTGGTCTTCAGCAGGTGTGCTTGGGAGGCCCCCTTTGAAGAGCAGCAGCTGGACAGAACATTATTCTGTGCAATGTCAATGTTAAATCACTGGTCCAAGGCTTTCGGTGCATAGCACTCTGGAGGGCTGGACCTGTCAACCCTGGATCCGAGATGTATCACCTGCCACTGGCCCTTGGCAGCTGCCACATCTCTGGGCACACACTGTGGTCTGCTGGGCCTTAGATAAAGGGTTCACTTTCTCTAAATGTGCGAGAGCTTTTTGCCAGTCACCAGCTTCTGAGCTGGTTCTCGAGACCATTTTGGAAGCACAGCCCAAGTCTTCCCTGGAGTTCAGGGCTATGCAGTCTCCTGCTAACACCTTGTTGGGGGTGCCCGATAAGCTGGGGTGACTGAGGTTTTCCAAGGAGCCTCTGCAGGGTGGCACTAGGTGGTTCCCATTAAGAGGGCAACCTAGCTGGGCTATGCCAGCTAAAAGTACTGGTTATTAGTGCTTATTCGCAATTCTGCCTGCTTACCGACTCAAACATATAGATGGGGTCATGGTATTGGTAATAACTCAGAGTTCGCTGAATTTTGTGCCCCAACTCTTTATTGAGGACCTCAGCAACCAGCAAAAATCTTCCCTGTAGCTGTTGGGGGGTAATTCATGTATTCTCACAAACAAATCTCGGCTTGCCAGGCGCCACCACTGGACCTGTGGTGTGCCAGGTTTCTCTCTCCTCCTGCTTGGCCCCACGGGCACTGGAGCGGACGCGTGAGCGCCCTCAGGTGCCCAGTGTTGCTGCGTTCTGCGCTAGAGAGCGGCTGGCCTGGAAGCACCCTTATCTGACAGATCTCTAGGACAGCGCTCCTTCGGTTCCTGCCCAAGCTCCTGACAGGTACCATTTCCAGTTCATTCCAGTTCATTATTTCCCCAGTCTTTACATCTGCAATGCTGACGTCTTATTTAATCCAGAAACCTGGAGTTCCTTTGCCGTTCATGTCATAGAAATGACTCATCTCAGGTCTCGGGTCTATTATACTCTTTAATCAAACACATCCATATATCCTGAACCTCAGCAATTTATATATATGTAAATATATGCAAATATATATGTATATTTATACATATATAATTGCATAAAAATGAGTACATAGAATGTATTCTACATTGTATATATCAATAAGCTGAAACCAAATCCTTCAAGTAGAATCAGATGCTTGGACATTTCAGGCAGCCTAATCATGTAGGCCCCTTAAAACATTGTTTTAAAATATTTACGTAACATTTATTCGGACAACACGGGGGAAGGAGGGAGGAGGTTACAGCAAGTGGCCTCCAAATGTCCCTACTTCACATTAGTCGGGGCGTTTAAATGAACTCTCCCCGCCCTCTGTAGAAGGTACG
>PVKM010049647.1:0-10883 GCA_004027735.1 Carollia perspicillata
AATAAAGAATATAGATCTTTAAATGGTCCTTATCTATAATACATTACGATTATCTCTAGATTCAATTATTTCTGTCTACCTAACCTGTTAAATTGAGCATATCATTGACCTCCATTCTTTACTGCCTGTATCCATACCTTCTGTTAGGTGGGACATTAACTCCCTCCCCAGGTGCGGCTATGTGACTTGCTGTGGCCAATAAACAAAGGTGGTGCAGAAACTTGAAAAACATCTACACAAGTGAGCATGCTCTCCCTCTTGAACTTCTGCTACTGCTATGAGAACATAACCAAGTTAGCCTATTAGATGATGAGAATACAAGTTGAGAAACATGGAAGAGGTCTGAGTCATTTCTGTCTTCCCAGCAGAAGTCAGTTTAGATCAGCTGACCCCAGTCAACTTCGAAACATGTGAATGAGCCTAGCTGACAACCCCTTCTCCATACTGCATGTTTACTGTTGTGTACTCTGAAGCAACAGATAACTTATACATATTTCAATAAATAGAACAAACGTCCTTAAAACTGATGTGCTTGATTTTATTTTAAAATCTCCATGTATTTCTAATAATTTTAGCTTGTCACATTCAAAATCTATATAAAAACACTGATTACTATATCCCAATCGTGGATAGTAATTGCTCAGCAATTTAAAAAAAGAACTGCTCTCTGTATCTCATTTAGGAGAAACTTGGGCCTTAAATTCTACTTTTTTTAAATTATAATCTCTTCATATTACTTAATTTGTATTTGCCTGGTATATAATATTCTAGCTATTTAAAAAATAAAAAAAAATTGTACACAGTAATAGTTTAAAAAAATCAGAGCTCTAAAAAGCCAGGTGTTAATGCTTTCTCTTGCTCTGTTATCTCCAGCAATCATTCATTTTTTTTTTCACAGTCACTGCAGTAGTTTCCAGTTACGGGTCTCCAGTACATGAATTCTCAAAAAGTATTTGTTGGATAAATAGCTAGGTGAGTAGATTGATGCTCAGTACATAGTGAATGCTCAAAAAATACATTTTGAATAAATAGGTGGGTGAGGTGAATGGATAACTTGTTGATTTGAGCTTCCAATACCAGTTCAATGATAAAGCAGCTAAGAAATGAAAAAAGAGCTGTGGAAATAGCAGCAAAGGTGATGAATCAGCTGAAAAAGTACAAAAAGAGAGAAACGTCAAAGCTGCAAGGTTATGTTTTTATATATATATCTGGTAAATCTACAGCTCTGTTTCCATAGCTTTACTTGGCTATCACTTCATCCAAGTAACACTGTGGCATTTTCTAGATTCTTTCTTTTACTACGATCAATAATAAAGAGACCCTTACCACTTTAGACACTTCTTACCTGCTTTATTTTCCATTTCAGTCTCTGGGAGCAGCTGCCTATGAATGCTATTGATATAGAACTGTGAAAGGGGCCTCAAGTGGATTGCTATCTGTCAACTTATGGCACATCCTGCCCTTAAATTTTGCCCTCTCAAGTTATGAGGTGTCAGTAGAGAGGATTTCTTCCCTTTATTTAGAATAATATCTCAAAAGGAGTAATCTTGAGACAGTATTTAGCATTTTCCTTTAATCTGCTCCAAAACACATACATGGTACTTCTCCAGTGTGTCATGCTAATCTAAATGTTTTTCCATTCTTATATGGTCTGATCATCCGGTTACTTAACACAAAGACTTTCAAAATTTTCTGATCTTGGTTCACAGTACAAAATTTATTTTACATCAAAATCCAGTATGCCCATACACATACCAAAAATTAGAAGCAATAAAGCTCACTGAAGCACTATTATACTCGTCTTCCTATCCTACTTTTTTTTTAAGCTGGGTATTACATACTGAATTTTCATACCATTAAAAGATCATGACGAGCATTTGAAAAATACTGACTTGACTCATGATTTGAAGTGTAGCAAACATACTTGCAAAGAATCAAATATCTTTAAGAACCTCTTGGACTTATAAATTCACCTGTAAAAATAGCAAGGGCATGCTAGCACAAAGATGTACCACTATGACCTGAAAGTTCTATTCCATGTACCATGGTTGTGAAAGGTTAGGAGGGTTGGGTTGGGAGGACCGATATAACCACACAATCACTCTAAGAAAATCCATAAACTATCAATGTTTAAGAAAAGTTAAAATATTACAATTAATAGAATATAAATGTGGGTTGACTCTGATGCATTATTAATCAATGTCAACATTTAAATATAATGATAAAACAACAGATATAACTTATTTTTTATTTTTATAAGTTTATTTTTTTTTACAATTTCTTGAAATCACAATCATTACATGAACATGTACTACATGTGCATATACAATCATTATTTTTCAGAAACCAAAAGAACTTTACAGACAAATAGCCCGCTAGAATTCCTACATGACAGAACAATACCTGCTTAAAAAAATTCGTCACTGTAAGAGTAGCAGGTCGAAAGCTGGTCAAGTTACAAGCATCATCTCCACTTGTTGTCCTTTCAAGTGATCGTCTGCCAACAATACTAGAATTTCTCCTCTCTGACCAAGACCCTTTTCGTTCTACCAAGGAAGAAAAGGTAAGATTTTTATTTTTATAATATTTAAAATGTTTTAAAGCAGCTTTCCAAACAGGGAAAAATTCATTGAGGTTGAAAATTAACCACTTAGCATATTGACTATGGAAGAATTTCACTTTTCAAGAGATCAGTAAGGAAACATTACACCTAAATCTTCTGATTCTCTTTTTAAATTCTCCAATCTAAAAAAAGAGTCACCTACACAAAGATTATGCATATGACCAAGGATGAGCTATGAAGAACAGCTATACAGAAATCTTGTATTTTCTAGGAAATAATAAACACAATAAACATTTTAGTCACTATATATGGTCCCTCAGTCCTAGCACTTGAATTTGAAACAGAATTTTAAGATAACTTTCACTCATTCAGAATTTTTGCAAGATAACCCTACTATTCAAACCCAAAAGAATTATGTTGAAGATCAACAAGGAAACATTACACTTAAACAAAACTATAAAACAAACTAGACCTAACAGACATCTATAATATACTCCACTAAGAAAAGGTAGAATACACATTCTTCTCAAGCACACACAGGACATTCTCCAAGACAGATTATATACACAGGTATACCTCATTTTATTGTACTTCACTTTACTGTGCTATGCAGATATTGCATTTTTCTCATATTGAAGATTTTTGGCAACCCTGCATTAAACAAGTCAACTGGCACCATTTTTTAACAGCATTTGCTCAGTTTGTCTCTGTGTCACATTTTGGTAATTCTCACAATACTTCAAATGTTTTCACTGTTATTAAATTTGTTATGGTTATCAGTGATCTTCGATATTACTACTATAAGTGTTTTGGGGCAAACTATGAGCATATAAGAGGACAAACTTAGTAAATGTGTGTTCTGACTGCTCCACTGAGAGGTTGTTTCCCTATCTCTCTCTCCTCAGGCCTCCCAATTCCCTAGGACTAAATACTGAAATTGGCCAAATAATAACTCTACAATGGCCTCTAAGTATTCAAGTGAAAGGAAGAGTCACATGTCTCTCAATTTAAATCAAAAGCTAAAAATGATTATGCTTAGGGAGGAAGGCACGTCGAAAGCCAAGATATGCTGATATCTAGGCCTCTTGTGCCAAAGAGTTGGCCAAATTGTGAATGCAAAGGAAAAGTTCTTGAAGGAAATTAAAAGTGCTACTCCAGTGAATACACAAAAGATAAGAAAGCGAAAGAGCCTTCCTGTTGATATGGAGTAAGTTCTAGTGGTCTGAATAAAAGATAAAACCAGCCACAATGGTTTAAGGAAAGAAGCCATCTCCATAACATAAAAGTGCAAGATGAGGCAGCAAGTGCTGGTGTAGGAGCTGCAGCAAGTTATCCAGAAGATCTAGCTAAGAATTAATGTAGGTAGCGTCACTAAATAAATTTTCACTATAGACAAAATAGCCTTATTTTAGAAGAAGATGCTACCTAGGACTTGTACAGCTAGAGAGGAGAACATGCCTGCTTCAAAGACTCAGAAGCTGACTCTCCTGTTGGAAGCTAATGCAGCCGGTAATTTTAAGTTGAAGCCAATGCTCATTTACCATTCCAAAAGTCCTAGGGCCCATAATAATTATGGGAAATCGACTCAATCAGTGCTCTGTAAATGGAAAAACGAAGGCTGAATGATAGCACATCTCTACTAAATGATTTACTGAATATTTTAAGCCCACTGTTAAGACTCGCTGCTCAGAAAAAAGATTCCTTTGAAAATATTACTGCTCATTGACAATGCACCGGGTCACCCAAGAGCCCTACTAAAGATGTACAACAGCATTAATGTTATTTTCATGCATGCTAACACAACATCCATTCTGCAGCCCATGGATCAAACAGTAATTTCAACTTTCAAGTGTTATTGTTCAAGAAATACATTTTGGGGACTTCCATTCAGGAAGGCAACGTGGGTAAACAAGGCTCGCTTTCTCCCACAACCACATCAAATTTACAACAAACCACAGAACAACCATTACTCAGAACTGCCAGAAATGAAGCTAAATGCAAGTCCTGAACTATAGAATTAAAGAAGAAACCACATAGAGACTGGTATTAGGGCAGAGATGTGGAACAGCTGGTCCCACACCCATGGGAGGTAGATAAAAATTGAGAGGGATATCTTGGGAGCAAGGGGTTCCAGCCCCACAACAGTCCCCGCCCTAGCCCAGGGCTCTGGTGCCAGGAAGATAAGTCCTCATAACTTCTGGCTATAAAAACTAGTAGAGATTGAGGCTGTGGAAGACAGAAACTTCTAGAGTTCCAGGCAGTTCCTCTTAAAGGGCCCAGACACAGACTTACTTGGACTCATTCCCTCTGAGATCCAATGCCAGGGCAGAGGCTTTAATGACACTACAGACATATAGGGAAGAACTGAAGTGTCTGGCATTAGGGTGAGAGCTGGAAGACACCTTTCTCCCAGACAGAAGTGCTGACTGAGGGCATAATTCCCTTCCTGAGCCCTTTCCCACAGAGTAGGTGGGCTGGTATCTGAGACTCCATCAATCTGGCTCATACTGTTTGCACCATCCTGGTGACACCCTAAGGCTCCATTCCACCCAAATTTCAGGCCCAACCAAGCTGTTTCCAGTGGCTTTTCCTTATGAATGGCTTGTCTTGGCTCTTACTCCAGATTTTCCTAAATTCTCTCGAACAAGCAGCATCTGGCATCAGTGTGCCCTATACTTATTGTTAATTGGCCCCAGGCCTGACGCTAGCAGCAGCTGGCCTTGGTTTATAGCTTGGCCTCTCCTGGGCATCCCTAAGCCCAGCACAAGTAGCAGCCAACAGCAGATGACTTTGTAGCTTATGCCAGGTGACCCCAGAGAGAACACAGGTTGTGGCTGACCTTGGCTTACAACTCTAGGGAGGCCCCAGAGTCTACGTACCCAGTAGACAGCTACAGACCATGTTGGAGCATCATCACCCAACCAAGAATACACTAACTAACTAAAATGAAGAATAATTAACAAGGAATCAAAAGTGGATGATCCCAAGAATCATCTACTGAAGCCAAGAATCAAGTCAGCAATTTAGAATACAAGGAAGCAAAAAACACACAATCAGAACAACAAGAAAAAAGAATCTAAAAAATGAGGATAGTTGTAAGGAGCCTCTAGGACAACTTCAAGTGTACCAACATTCACATATTGGGGGTGCCAAAAGGAGAAGAGAAAAAAACAAGAAATTGAAAACCTATTTGAAAAAATAATTACAGAAAACTTCCCTAACTTGATGAAGGAAACAGACATACAAGTCCAGGAAGTGCAGAGAGTTCCAAACAAGATGAACCTAGAGAGGCTCATACCATACACACCACAATTAAAATGCCAAAGGTTAAAGACAAAAAAAGAATCTTAAAAGCAGCAAGAGAAAAGAAGTTAGTTACCTACAAGGGAACTCCCATAAGATGGACAGCTGATTTCTCAAAAGAAACTTTAGAGGCAAGAGGGATGCAAAAAATATCCAAAGTGATGAAAAGCAAGGACCTACAACTAAGATTACTCTACACAACGAAGGTATCATCTAGATCGAAGGACAGACAAAGAACTTCCCAGACAAGAAAAAGCTAAAGAAGTTCATCACCATCAAACCAGTATTATATGAAATGTTTAAGGGTCTTCTTTAAGAAGATAAAAATATGAACAATAAAATGGCAATAAATACATATATATCAATAGTTAAATCTAAAAAACAAAATGAACAAGCAAAACAAAAATAATCATGGATACAGAGACCCTATTGAAGGTTGCCAAATGTGAGGGGCATTGGAGGATGGGGTAAAAGGGTGAAGGGATTAAGAAGTACAAATTGACTGTTACAGAACAGTCATAGAGATGTAAAGTACAGCATAGGGATTAGACTGACTAAAGAACACATACGCATGACCCACGGACAGGAACTACAATGTGGGGATTTCCTGAGGGAGTGCTGGTTCTGGGTGGAGGGGAGCAACAGGGAAATACTGGACAACTGCAATAACATAATCAATAAAATATAATTTAAATTAAAAATTTAATTAAATTGGACAAGTAAATTGGAAACTCTGGATATGATTAACATTCTAGATGTCACTAAGAACATCTGTGATTCATTAGAAGAGTTCAAAATATCAACATTAACAGGAGTTTGGAAAAAGTTGATTCCAACTCTCATGGATGAGTTTGAGGGGTTGCAAACTTCAGTGGAGGAAGTAAATACAGATGTAGCAGAAATAGCAAGAGAGCTAGAATTAGAAGTGGAACCTGTAGAAGTGACTAAATCATTGCAATCTCATAATAAAACTTTAATAGATGAGGAGCTGCTCCTTATGGATGAGCAAAGAGAGTGTTTCTGGACATGGAATCTACTCCTGATGAAGGTGCTGTAAAGACTGTTGAAATGACAACAAAGGATTTAAAATATCGGATAAATCTGGACAAATAAAGCAGCAGGATTTGAGAGAATGACTCGAATTTTGAAACAAGTTCTACTGTAGGTAAAATGCTATCAAACAGTATCATATGCTATAAAGAAATTATGTGTAAAAGGAAGAGTCAATTGATGCTGCAAATCTCACTGCTATCATATTTTTGGAAGTTGCCACAGACACCTCAGCATTCAGCAAACCCCACCCTGATCAGTCAGCAGCCATCAACATTGAGGCAAGACCTCCACCAGCAAAAAAATTACAATGCACTTGAAGGTTCACATGCTAGTTAGCATTTTTTAGCAAGAAAGTATTCTTAATTAAATTATGTACATTGTTTTTTTAGACATGTTATTTAATAATTAGAAGACTACAATATAGTATAAACATAACTTTTACATGCATGGGAAACCAAATAATTTGAGTGACTTGCTTTTTTGAGTTATTTGCTTTACTGCAGTAGTCTGGAACGGAGCCTGAAATATCTCCAAGGTATGCCTGCACTAGCCCTAAAACAAAGGCAATACATTCAAAAGGACTGAGATCATATAAAATATGTTCTCAAAGAATAGCAGAATTAAATTGTAAATCAATAACAACAAAAAAATTGGGAAATTCATAAACATGTAAATTTAAACAGCATACTCTTGAATAACTAATGGGTCAAAGAGGAAAAATCAAGGGAAATTAGAAAATACTTAAGATTTATGAAAGCAAAACATACAGAATATCATCAAAGTATTGCTCAGGGGAAATTTATATCTATAAATGTGTATTTCTTTAAAAGATCACAAATCAGTAACTTAATTTTGCATTTTAAAAAACTAAAAAAAGAAGAGAACTAAACTCAAAGCAAGCATTAGAAAACATACAAAATAAAAAAGATAATGGCTGAGCGGAAATAAATGGAATAAAAACTAGAAAAACAATAGGGAAAAAATCAATAAAATAAAAATCTGGTTTCTTCAAAAAGATAAAATTTTAAAACCTTTTGCTAAACTGATGAAGAAAAAAACAGAAAAGATTTAAATTACTAAAATCAGGAATGAAAGAGGGATACCACTACAAACCTTAAGAGAAAAAGGAAGTTCAATACTATAAATACCGGTAGGTTACCAGTTATATAACAATTAGATAATTTAGATGAAATGAACAAATTTCTAGAAAGATACATAGTACTGCAAATGACTCATGATGAAAGAGAAAACATAGATAGAGCTAAAACAAGTAAAGACATCTAATTAGTAATAAAAATATTTACCATAAAGAAAAGAAAAGCTGCCCTGGCTAGTGTGGCTCAGTGGACTGAACTCTGGCCAAAGGGTCACCAGTTCCATTCCCAGTCAGGGCACATGCCTGGCTCATGGGCCAGGTCCCCAGCAGGGGGCACCTGAGAGGCAACTACACATTGATGTTTTTCACCCTCTCTTTCTCCCTCCCTTCCCTTCTGTCTAAAAATAAATAAATAAAATCTGGAAAAAAAAAAAAAAAGCCAAGACAGCTTCACTAATGAATTCTTCTAAATTTTCAAAGTAGAATTAATACCAAGCCTACAAACAAGAAACAATTCACAACTCTTTCTATGACGTCAGTATTTCCCTGATACCAAAAGCAGACAGAGGCATCGCAAGAAAGATGTCTTATGAATAAAGTGTATAAACATTGAATTATACACTTTAAATAGGTGAACTCTATGCTATGTGAATTACAACTCAATAAAGTGGTTAAAGCTTTTAAAAAGACAAAAAAAGGAAACTCTTTTTATGTCTCATCACATTGTGAAGTCTACAAATAAAACAAGCTTATATAAGAATAAGGAAAATATATACATTTAGAAATACTTTTTATAAAACTCTCTTACCTCCAGTGTTTATTTCTACCTCTGTAGAATCTCTTTCCAAACTCCCAGCACTGCTAACGATATTCATTAAATGGATCGCGGTCCAAGCAAAAGGCATGCGATATTTTCCAAGTCTTTGGCAAAACTGTTCAGCTTGACTTTTCAGCTTCTCCAATTTTTCCTTATTCTGAAAAACAAAACTTTATACATTATATGATTATGCTCAAAAGAAATGAATTAAAGTCTATTTTATAATAAATAGCCTTTTAAGGTTCCTCAGATTAAGAATCCTCAATTCTTGCCCTGACAGGTGTAGCTCAGTTGGTCTGGCCTCATCCCACAAAGCAAAAACACACCAGTTCGATTCTCAGGGTTTGCAGGTTCGGTCATTGTTTCTCTCTAACATCAATGTTTCTCTCCCCTCTCTTTATCCTTCCCTTCCCCTCTCTGTAAATAAATAAATAAATCTGATTGATCAGTAAAGATGGAAAAACAATGTTTTCTTTTCAGAGACTCTCTCCCTCTATTTCTCTTTCTCTCTCTCTTGCCCACCCCACCCCACTCCCCCTCTCTCTCTCCCTCTCTCTCTCCCTTTTTCTCTAAAATTATTGGAAATATCCTCAGGTGAGAACTTAAAAAAATAAAGTAAAAAGTAAAAAAAAATGTACTGTAAGAGGACTAAATCCTGCAAAAAGACTAAAGGTCCAAATAGACATCCTGAAAGACATCCTGAGGCTGACAATTTTGGGGTTATTCCTGAAACAAACACTAAGTTGGCCTGCAGCAGCAATGGTCCAAGAATGAAAATCTACACCAAATAAATCACATATTCTTTCCAAACAGCATGTCTGTTGGTGAGGCATACTGTAATGACAATGTCCTGCCTTAATGTCAGGGCTGGGAAAGATGGAAGGATAGCTAAATGGCAGTACTTTTATCACTATATCTATTATATCTTAAAAATAGGTTCTTGTTTTAAGAGCCTACATATCAATTATACTTAATTCTATCAGCTTATGTAAATATGTAGGAGAAGTGTGGAATAAGCTGCTATTATGCCTAAGAGCTCCATGTAACAGAGCAAATTTAATTTGTAAAATGACTACCTGGGAAAGCCAGAATACTCTAACTCTGCTTTCAACCAGACAAGCGGGGATCAGAGAAGATTATCGTGTGCTCAGATCTACCTATAATAGCAGAAAAGACTCAGTTCTTGTTCTGCATCTCAGACAAATAGAAAGCAAAACATTTTCTGGATTGTTAAGTATTCCTCAACCATACCTCCCCTGGATGTTTCAAGCATTAAATCACATGTTCAAAGATCCAAGATCAATTGTTATTCCTACAGCTAACTCAAAGTATCTAGAATTTGGTACCTATTGTTGACCAATTATTTTTGCTTTAGAAATGTATCCAAATTCTAGAAGTTAGTCACCTGATGGCAAAACAGAGGTTATACTTTCTATTTTTACCATATTCTTTTTTTAACTATATATTTTTCCATTACCATTTATCCCCCCTTTTCCCCTCTTCCACCTCCACTCACCCCCACACCGAGACGTAAGCTTAGAATATTTGTGTTTTGCTAGTAAAGTTCCAGCAATATCACTATTCTGTAAACATGAAAAATATTATTTAGGAATTAAACTGAATTAACTATGTTAACTTCTCTATGAAAAAAATACTTTAAAGACTCAATTAGTATTTGGTGATGGAGATTTTAAGGAACAACATAGCACATTACAAAACCTAGATGGCAAAGCAAATAAAGAAATCAAGTAGTAGGTCAATAGAAAAACATGAATTAGTTAAATTTTTAATATGCTTTATATACAAGTCTCCTACATTGTAATTTGGGAGATTAGAGGTTATATAGGGTTGGATTTGCAGATCTGAGAGAAATGGAAGTGGCTAACGATGAATACAAAAGTTGGTGAAATGAGAAGCATTACATTCCATACCTTGGTTGCATCTGCTTCTTTGAAAATCATATATGGTTCTGCACACTCTCCAATGTCTCCTTGCTGCAGGACTTTTTCTAGCTGTCAAAGGTAAAAAATAAAAAAATAATTAAACTTTTT
>PVKM010049648.1:0-10893 GCA_004027735.1 Carollia perspicillata
CATGTGACCCGGGGCTGACTAGTGAGGTATAACGGGGAAGTCTGTTTCAAGGAAGGATTCTCTTCCCTGATTAAGAGGGTGGCCCCACTTCGCCTGATAAGAAAAAAGAGGCAAAGATACCCCACTTCACTGTTCCTGCTTGTGGATATTGACATGAGAGGATGAGACATTTGGAGCTGCCCTCATTATCTTGAGACGCAAAAGATATGCCTGACAGGGATGCCAGATTGGAGAGAAGGAAAGCACCCGAGTCTTCAAATAATTGCTGAGCCACTGAAATAACCCTGGGATTACCTAGCTTCAGATTTTCTATTGGAGAAAAAAATAAATCTTTGGAGGCTCTTATTACTTCCGGTTGTCAATGTCCTGTTTTCTACTTCCGGACACCCAGGAGCACAGCACTTCACCACCGAGGCACGGCTCCATGACTGGAAGTGAAATGAGACCGCAAGTGTTGCATGCCGTGTCCAGTGACTCCCCAACACCCTTCCCTGCGGTGGGAATTATGGGAGCATGGACACTTACGGAGGTGCCTCAGGACCGAGCAGCCTGAGATGAAGAGCCAATGCCCACAAAACAGCTGCTGTGGAAAGCTGCCCGAACCCTCAGCAGACTTCGTGTGAGTGAAAAATACACTTCTATTGTGTTAAGCCACTGATGGAGGTTGTTTGTTAACGCAGCATTCTGTAGTCTATCGGCCTGATATGCTGTATTCTCCAGGCTTTAAACCACTTTTACTTTGATACGCTCCATCTTGTAGCTTCAGCATCCTAGTTGATACAGATGTAGCAATTTGACCTGCAAACAACTGTTTGTGTAAAATGAGAGGGTTGCATTCATGGTGAAAGGAATAACTACTGCTTTTGCTTGCCCAGCCTCCAGTCTCCAACTTCTAGTGGGAGCATCCCATTTGGCTCACGGTGACCACTGAAGCAGATGTGTCTGCTCTCTGACCATGTCTTCTCGGCACTCAGTTCTCCCCACAGAAGGCTGCCCACTGCAAAGCCCTACGACTCCTTGCCCGAGAAGTTTTGTCTAGTTGCAGTAGCATGATCAATTCACACACAGGACAAGTCACAAGTACTCGAGAAGTCCCAGAAGTCCCCAACAAATCGCGTAAAGATACAGTTGGAAAACAGCCTCATCTCTCAGTTGAGATAACTTTGGTGTGTGTTCTAACCTGTCTCCCTACGAGATGAAATCCCAGTTGCCCAAAGCGGGAATTGCTTTGATAACAAATCCTTGACTGGCTTTTTTCCCTTTGTTGTCCCTCTTCCCCATTACCAAGTAAACCTCCCTGGGATCAGCTCCCAAACAAACCACTTGCTCCTGAGTCGGACTCTGGGGGACTCTGAACCAAGACAATGCCCCTGCCCCTGCTCAGGTGGACCCAGTCTTTTTGGGACGGGCCGCACAGTACATTACATGCTCTTTCTCTGATAGTTGGACCTTGAGTGGAATCACGCAAAGTCTATCTTCAGGGAGGCTGAGGCTGTTCAAAGGGTCTACTCATTAGTCCTTTATGAATTTCTGCAGCCCTTCTGACACCTGCCATTTTTTGAGTCAGATTCCTTAGTTGCTCTGCCCAATTCTATGAGTTACCCTATATACACTCAATAAATTCAATCTGGGATGAGACAGCTATGATCGCATTCTGTGACTTGCAGCCAAAGAAACCAGTGAATATAAATGATGTGGTAAGTCTTTTTCAGCTATAAAGACTTTGTCGAAAAAAATGAATGAGTTATAATATAAGGCACTATAGAAGTATAAAGGTACTAAATGCTATATACTTTTCATGAGATCAAATCAATAAAGTCACATTAAAATGTCAGTGATTTCATGTTTCCTCCCATTACTTGAAACAGTATCTTTAGCTAGTAAGAATGTCTTTCCAACATTTCGGTACAATTCCTACGAACAGTTGCTGATCCGGAAGAGTAAAATATAAGTTGACAGTGGTGGGGGAGGGTCGTTGTGGTTCCTGTTGTTTTTATCCAGGGTGGATTTTAAGTTCCTATTATCTAGTGTAGAATCTTTAATTAAATGGTTCTAAAAGTAAAATGTTCTTAAGAGGTTTTTATGCAAATAATCCATAACATTATAATCCTAGAGAAACCTTGTCTATTTATGTTCATCTTACATAACTGAACATGAGAATTCATAGAGAAAAGCAATTTAAATATAACTTGAAGAGAGGCTCCTAATACCCAAATCTAGGACAAGTTGAGAAACAAAATAAATAAGGAGAGTAATGGATTATAACCCAAAATATAAAATATATATATTCATGAGCCCATGGTGATATAAATAATTGACTAATTAAACAGGAGAGTAAAATTCCAATGAGTAAATGTAGAAGAAATGATGGAAATATAAAGTATCATTTGGTAATGTCACAGTAATAAATAACTATTCCAGTCAAGAATCATTAATAGATACTTACCCTATGCAGAGGAATACAGAGGAAAATAGTAATGTTATAGTGGGGAAACCTGGAAGACTCTGCCTTATCCAAGTGATGCAAGGTGGCACTGCCAATAATGAGACAAAATGGCATCATAGCCTTCTGACTTGATGTGCTGAAAAGATGCGATGCAATTTTATGTGTCGACTTGCCTGGGCCATGGGGTGCCGAGATATTTAATTACACATGGTTCTGAGTGTGTCTGTGAGGGTATTTCTGGATGAGATTAATATTTGAATTGGTAGACTGAGGAAATCAGATTGCCTTCCCCAAAGTGGGTGGGCCCCATCCAATCTGCGCAAGGCCTGAGTGGAATAAACAGGCTGAGTAAGAAAGAATTTTCTCTCTGCCTTGCTGTCTTTGATCTGGGACATCACTCTTTTCCTGCCTTCGGGCTTGAACTTCAACTGGAACTAGACTGCTGGCACTCCTGAGTCTGGACTCCACAATCAAATAAGCCAATTATCTCCCCCCCCCCCACACACACACACACGCACACTTGATTCTGTTTCTCTGAGAGAACCCTGGCTAATATAGATATTTTTGTATTGAGAGTAGTGCTAGGGGAGCAGAATTTTAAGAATGAGTTTTCTGAATTGATTCTGGGCTTTCTAGAATTGGCTCTCTAATCTGACTAGATTTAGAGATGCTAATGGCTCTATTTCCAGTAGCATAAAGACAGCACGGATAACTCATGACATGATCTGGCAAAATGGCTGCATTAGATACTCCCAGTCAACCACTTACAGGAAGCAAGGAGCTGAGTGACTCTGCATAGGGTACTTTCAAATACATTCGTGAATCTAACAAATACAGTAAGATTGGCTGGTTGATCCTAATGCTGCTGGACAAAATAGTGCAAGAAAGAGATGAGCTCGTGGATATAAATTCCCAGCTCAGACACCACATTAATGACCTGAAAACTTCTATCGGTGCCCTGAAGGGATCCTGATCTCTTGCAGCTGCAAGGCTGAGAGTGCTGAAAATCAAAAGGAAAATCTCATCATGGTATTGGCCGAATGACAGTACAAGTTGAACTCCCAGCCTTGAACAGGGTGCCTACTGCTAAAGTGAGGGCATTGACTGGGGAAGAATGAGATCCTGTGGCTAGCACGGGGATGCGTGGGAAGACCCTAATGAAGCTGGGGACGTAGAGCTCCTAAATTCTCACGAACTTCTTTGCCAGTGGAAGAGACATCCCTACCTCCAGTGGAAGCAGCACTGAAGCAGGTATGTGGAATTTTTGCCAACAATGAATAACCTCAATTTAATCATGACCAAAAAAATCAGACACACCAAAACAGAGGGACATTTTACAAAATAACTGGCCAATATCCTTTAAAAGTGTCAAAACCATGAAGACAAACAGGGGCTAAGGAACTTTCGCAGATTCAAGAAGACCAAGAAGCTGTGTCAACTCAACGCAATGTGGGGTTCTAGATTGGAATCTGGCCCGGGAAAAAAAGGTCATTGGTGGGATAATTGATAAAATTTGAACAAAGACTATAAAATGGTTAATAGTGTTGTATCAGCATTGACTTCCTGTTTCTGATCATTATACTGTAGTTACCGGAAGATGTTCACATTTGGGGAAGCTGGGTGAAGAGGACGCAGGAGTTCTTTGTGCTATTGTCACGACCATCTCATCACTCTTAAATTATCTCAAAATGAAAAGTTCAGAAATAAAAAATAAGTTCAGAACATTAGTTAAAGTGAATTACACACACAAGCACTGAAGTAGCAAAGAGAGATGGCAAACACACTGAGGGTGTAAACGTGAAAAATATTCAGAATCCTGATTACACCCTTGGAAACGGTGCCGTGTTCAGAGCGAGCTATGGTCTCACTGTGAAAAGCTAAATGGAAATAAGGAACTAGATGTAGAAAATAAATCCCCAAAACAGCCTGAAGAATAATGCAACATGATGACTTATTCAATACATAAATGTCAAAGGAATTCCGAGTAAAAAACAAACTGAAGAGGAGGTTGAAAGTATTAAGAAAAAAATTGACTGGAACTAAGTGATGAATTTTGGCATATGAGTGATTTCCTTCCTCTATTAATCTGACAATAAAATATAAATATGCATTTCTTTATAGGTGAACATAGACACTCTATTTCTTCTAATAAGTATGTATGAGCCTATATATTATGAATGAAAATGTCTATCTCTGTAAGTCAGAAAGGATGGATACAGAAAATTGCCCATAAGTCAGAAAATTCTACCAAAAATTTTGAGAAAAAGATACCGATGAGCCCAGTAGTTCCACAAAAACTTAAGGGAAAGAAGTTGCAATAGTAGGCCATACAATAACAACAATTATATAGCATAATAGCAAAAATTTGAGCCTTTACCATGTGCTGACTACTACTAGCTAGGAATTTTACATGTTAATTTATATAATCCTCACAACATAGGAGGTGGATCTACAATTATTTCCATTTGACAGATGATGGTAGAGTGCAAGCGGCAAATAATGGGATTTGCCTACAAGCAGTTGAGCCCAGAGGCAAAGCTTTTAATCACAAGGGTACACACACTGCTTTGAATTCAAAAGAAAAGATTTGACTAAACAGACTAGTATTCCCTTCTCCTGCGAGATGAAGTTTCTAGTTTATAATATTATCATCCCTTAATATAATCAGTTCCCAGAAATAGGGCTTCCTGTCACCAAGAGGGGCTGGGCCAGGGCGTGGCGGAAGGTGAGGAGCTGAAGGAGGCATTGAAGGTAGGGGAGGGGTGATGAGGCAGCAGACCATCCATAGGATGTAGAACCCACACCCTACACCCTGCTGCTGAGGCTGGTTCTCCTGGAGGCAAGGGCTCTGGAAGGGATGGAGTGAACTGCTCTCCACACAGACACTGCCTTGTTCCCAAGACGGTCTCCTGCACATGGAATGATCAGAAAATGGACTTTGAGGTAGAATATGATTTGAACTGGCAGTGTCAGGCCTTGTCACTGGTACAATTTTACTCCAAATTGGCAGCTGGGAGAATCAGCAGAGGACAGGGGACAAATGCTCCTAAGTGTGAATTTAGATTTGAAAAAACATCCTCAGTCAGTTCATATATTCTGTGTTTAGAAAATAAGGACAGCAACAGTCAGGGCTCACTGAGGTTAATTGTGTAGGAAAATAACAACGTGAAACCCACTTGAGAAATATCTGTTCTGGGAACTGAATTTGCAAATGAATTTCAAGTAGGATCAGCTCAAAAGCCAAGGAGGTACTGAACTGTAATTGACTAAAACAGGCCCAGCTTTTTCTTCTGAAGAGGCTTTGTTTCCTTATTAAAACATATACAGTTCTTCCCTTTCACAAAGAAACATCCTTTCTCCGAGTTTGCTTTTAAACACATGGCTCTTTCAAGGCCATCTTTTGATTTCCTGGCTTTGATGGAGAGAGTTATGCACAGAGAAATAATTCTCCCCTGCGGACATTCAATGATGCAAGCATGATGATCAACAAAGACCGGCAAGCCCCAGTAATCAAGGAGACAAGGGGGCGCGGGTGGGAGGAAGGGCAGCTGGATTGCCACGTCTCCCACTGAGCACAGGCTCCGTGCCTGCAACAGGTTTTTACCACGCAGGATGCAGCCCCATGCTGTCAGACCTGTCAATTGTTCCGGAAAGGCGGAACAGCCACATTTTTCTATGAAATATAAAAATATTGACATAACACTTTTACAACTATGTGCAGGCCCTCCTTCTTAAAACGCCCTCATCTTTTTCTTCTGTGACATTCTTCCAAGTGTCTTCCTTCTTTTCTGCATGTTTCTCATCTCCTTTTTTAGATCTTCCTCTTCTGCTCATCACCTGAAACAAGGGTTTCTCAGATCCCCCTCCTCTCTTCATCCTCTTCTTGGGAAACCCCACCTGACCCAGCTGTGTCAGACATTCCCAAACCTATAGCCAGCCCTGACCTCTACCTGACACTCCATACTGTCAACTTGACCTCTGCAAATGGGTGTCTAATAGGAATGAATCTCAAATTATCATGACCAAGAGGGGTCTCTCCCCTGACGCACCTCTTTTTCCTTTTCCCCATAGTCTTGCTTCCCTGGGACTGTACTATCCCTCAGATTGTCTTCTCTAAGAGAGCCAGCCTGAGGCAATTGGTGGCAGAAGTGGGGGGAGGAACAGTGGCTGGCACGCTCTGTCATCAGAATTACTAACATTTTGCCATGTGGTTAACTGGGATAAGGTGGAGGTTTAGGGTAAGCCTTTGGATAGCAAGTTGCTACTGCAACTGATCATTACAAGGGTAGCGATAATCGTAAGCCTGCTGCCGTGGTAGGCTCCTTATGATGGTACTGAAACCCTTGACAGGCTCATGGCCGCTAATTGTCATTTGAAAGCAGCCTCTGAGAGCCGTAGATAGCTTGAAGGCAGGTGGTAAGACTAGATCTAAATGAATCCAGAACAAACCAGAGAAACATCAGTAGGGGAAGATCTTGAGGATGTTCGATCAGGGAACAGAAAATTAAGGTCATGAGGGAGAATTCATTCACGTGGACAACTAATCCATAACTTGGAACTTAATGTCTAGCAGGTCTTAATAATGTCCCAATAAAATTAATGTCTACCAGTTCTAAGTTGGGTGGAAATCACACCTTAAAGCCTGCATTCACAATAGCTCAGTAAACTGAGGTGGATTGTCGGAATTTCCTTGGCAGAGTAACGAGGAAGGGGTCAAGAGGCTCTGGGGGGAAAGAGTATTGGAATAAAGACATGCAAAACCCACCGAACAGAGAGCACCAAAAGCAGTTCACCTTCATATCGCAGGGACAGTAGTTAACTTTCCCACTGTCTGTCATGGTCTATTGTGTAGCGATATCAATCACCTTGCTGTTCCATAGTACATTATTCTAGACTTCTACACTGATTCACATTTTACTAATTAGACCTAATAATGAGAATGGGTCAAGTAATTTGAATGCCTCAATAAAACACATGAATGTCAGAGGGTAGGTGGCAAGCCCTGGATGACTATGGAGACAGAAACAGCAGTGAAATGTTTAGGGGTCCAGTGGTCTGGAGCATGAAGGGACACCCCCTCTGAAGTAAAGCCTGAGAGCCTGATGGTGGGACACCACGTGACTGCCATTGGGGCTGCCGACCATGAGCTGGTGGTAATGCAAACTCCCAGAAACAAACTATTGTATTACGGAAATGGTATATTTAAGAAAAGACTCAAGTAGTCCAGAAGATGAGGAAAATATGATTTGTTAGCCTCATATCACAGGTGCCACTCCCTCAGCTCACACCTATGGCCTCACAGAAAGTTCCTTATAACAAATGATGGAGAAGGAAGAATCTTGAACCTAATTCAAAGACAGTTGTAATGCTTTACGGGGGTTCTATAGGTATGAACCACTGTCACAATCCAGTCCCTCTCAGGAGTGACTCTGAAAATACAGGAACAGCCCCAGGAGGTTCTCGACAACCAGGTTGGTAGGATGACCTATTTTCTGGGTGTCAGTCAGCGTCTCTTTGGCCAACCCATGGCCCGCACAACAGGCTAATGAACAAAGGGACCACAGTGGCAGGCTCAGACCCTGTACATGGATCCGAGAGCTGGGACTCCGGAAACCAAGGGGTCGAACTAGGCTCAGCCTCTCTTGCCCTCACTCTCAATGACCCAGTTGCCGAATTTGTATTTTCTGTCCCTACAACCTTGGGTCTACTGGGTTAGAGGTCCTGATGGCCAGGGGAGCACAGCTTCCTAGAGAGCATGTTAAGGATTTTACTGAAGTGGAATTGAACTATTCTGAGCTCGGCATGCCAGGGGATACGCAAGAAGAGAATTACTGTACTGACGGTTTAATGGACGCCAGTCATCATAAGAAACAGCGTTGTTGCTACACGATGGGGACAAATACAAGTACGTCTAGAGAGCAGGACTCCCCGAGGCACCCCTTGGCGATTCTGTGCCCAGTGATAGTCATAAATGGATAGTCATAAATAGTTGCCCACAGCAACTATTGCCTGACAAAGGAAAACAACCAGGGGTTCATGTATACCAGGACGAGGGACTGTGTCAGTGTACCAGGTGAGCAACTAGAGCAGCGGACATGCTAATGGTGAGAGAAACTAGAATGGGTGACAGACCAGGGAGTTGAGATAAATATCAGCTGTGACCCTAGGAGACGCTGCAGCAGTGATAACTATCACTTGCTTTGCTAATCCTCTTTAAATCTTAGGGGATTGAAACTGACTACTACTTGGAAGGATTGTCCTTACACCTCCTTCCTTAAGAAGCAGGGAAAGCTTCTTGGTCTCATACCAGATCTGTGCAGCACATAGATAAGAAAGCCAGTTACTGCGCCACCCTGGATCGACCATTCCCTGTCTACCCATATTCCACCCAGGTAGCAACCATTTGCAATGCTTCCAGCTATCTGAAATATTGCCACAGTATTGAAGTCCCAGCCACTGCCACTGTACAGTGGTGCCCCAGATGATGTGGAGAGACAGCTACACTGCAGGGCAGAGGCTCTGGCTGCCCCAGGAGCTGCCTGGAGGGGCTACACACCACAGCCTGGATATAGAGGAAGTTATTAATGTCTTACAGGGTGGACTTCACCACTGAAAGAAAGCAGACAAGGACAGAAGATATATTTCTCACCCTTCCTCCTCTACAAGGAAGGAATTTTGAAGAGGAGTCCCTCCTCTACAAGGGACTGCTCTGAGATGTGGTGTTTCCATGTGGCTTCTCTGGGGATACCCTGCAAATCCCAACATCCGGCTGATTGTGTTGTGAAGGCATGGCCATCTCATTAGCTCATCCTCTTGAATTTTCTTTCCTTTTTCTGCCTCAGTTCCCTTTACCTTCATTCTTGCTTCCCAAGAAATACATCCATCCCACCTCCCCCCACAATAAAAGGTTAGCATGTTAGAGTTTGCTGTAGGTACTTTTTCTGTAATACTGAGATAAGATGTCAGATATTTTAGGTGTTGTGTGTTTTTTTTTTTAAGTGTGTGATTCAGGACTCTTTCCAGTCTGACATATTAGGAGCTTAGAAGTCACCAAACAATTACAAAGATGAACAAACTGAAAAATCAACAGGTCTTTTCAGATCTGTCATGGGATCGAGGTCACAGGGCAAACCGCTGCTGCCCAAATTGGAGCAACACACAGGGAAACACGGAAATCACAACTTACCAGAGCAGAAAGCCGCGAACAGCCACCGCCACAGAAACCGGTGCGGGAGTAGGAAAACCTGAGCTGTAATTGATGCGTTACTGTAGGGAGCCTCAGTGTGGACAACCCGAGACTTAAAAACTCCAGGATGGCCCAGTCACAGGGACCCCCACATGTTTCTGAGTTTACTTCTGAAGCTCTGCCAGGTCCTCACACTGAATATGGAGACAAATGCCCTCAAGTTTCCAGTGGGGGAAGGAGAAAAAAGAACCATGTGGAAATATTGCCAGAACATTCTGTTCTTAACGAACCCTGCCCTAAGAGAACTATTTCACCAGAACTTTGCCTCTTGGGGTCACCAGAGCCTAACCAGCCTGGGGGAAAGAAAATGCCCAGGTTCAGCCCCATCTAACCATCTGGACCCACTTAAGGGGGAGGAAATGCTGAGAAATACTGGTGAAGTTTATAGTCCAGGGACGCAAACTCACCAAAACATAAAACTTCTTCATAGGACTATAGAATGCTTCTCCCTCAACACACGTTACATTGCATCACGGCTGTTCTTTTGACCCACCACATCAGGGTCACCTTTCAGCCAAAATTTACTAGGCATACTAAAAAGCAACCAACACCGTTTGATGAGATATGAACAAGCAACAGAGCCAGAGTCAGGGAGATATGGGAAAATGTTGGAATTGTCAGAACAGGAACTTTTAAATGCCATTTATTTATTTAGAGAAACATTGATTTTGTTCTGCTTATTTATTCATTTATTGGTTAATTCTTGTATGTGTCCTGACCGGGTATCAAACCTGTAACCTTGGCATATTGGTTCGAGACTCTAATCAACTGAGCTACCCAGCCAGGGCCTATCAGAACAGGAATTTGAAAAAATTATGATTACTATGCCAAGAGCTTCAATGGGAAAAGTAGACAACGTGCAAAAACAGAACATTAAGCAGAGAGATAAAAATTTTGAGAAAGAACTGAAAAAGAAATACTAAAAAATCAAAACTCCTTTAAAGGGCTCATTAGAAGACTGGGTACAAACCGAGGAAACAATCTCTGAGCTTAAGGAGATAGATAGAAATTTCCAATACAGAGTTCCAAAACTGAAAAGCAAAGAGACCAAACACATTTTTGAAAAACCCACAGAGTATCCAAGAACTGTAGGACAACTACCCTGACACGACAAACTTCAGGTGGTGTGCTCTGCAGGACAGAGCATATCGCCCTGCCTTTCTTTCCCATCTCCCCTGTCCCCCAGGGCAGGATTTGGGAA
>PVKM010049649.1:0-10906 GCA_004027735.1 Carollia perspicillata
CCAGCAGCATTACGCAGCTTTGCATAATATCCTTCCAGGAGATTTTATAGACTCATCTCCCGGCTGGGATTTCTCTTGCCCTCCCTGAGTCCCAGAGCCCTTTGTTTTGACCTCCCTTTTGTATTTCTGTCTTAATTCTTCCACAAGGTTGTAAGCTCTTTGAGGACTTGCAGATTTCATCTCTCGAGCTGCCTTATGTAAACAAAATACATATTCTTCGGATTATAAGAGCTCTCTTTCTCTCCTGGCTCCTGTGCTGTTGAATGTGAACTTACTCAAGTCCATTTGGCTTTCAACACAGTCTTTGAATCTCAGCTGCTGTCTTCTCACTGGCCTCAGAACCCTCCCTTCTCAACAGAGTGGCCTTGTACCTACAGTCTCCCTCTCATGGCACATGGCACTTCCACTCACTGCACCTGGTCTCTGTTCCCAGGGATGTCACCTTTGTGCCAGGTACTTTCCTATGGTTGGTATCTCTTTCTCATACTTTTGCACATCCCTTAATTTTTACCCTACTTGATTCATTTTAGGAATGACAGTTTTATGCAGTGGAGAACTCAGTTTTGCTTAGTGAGTCAATCCCCAAATTGTGTTCTTTTGATAGATGAGTTATAGCTATTAGATTTTTAAATAGGATTGATTTGTTTGGTGTATTCTCAACCCTGTCATATGATTTTATGTTATACTTACTTTATGTGCTATGCCATAGTTCTTTGTGACTCATTTTCTCTATTTGTTTTTTATTCCTTGAGGTTATTTAGCAAAGTTTGTACTTTGGTCCTAGTCATTACTTTATAGAAATGCCTTTTATAATGTTCTAAGTCCCTTTCCTTAGGTAGGCTTCTACTAAATGGTTTGTTCAGTTTTAAATTATATCCCTTTTTTATTAACTATTACCCATGTAGCAGTCAGTTTGATTATTTTATTTTTCCCTTGCTGGCTTCCTTCTTTCCTATTTTTTAAAAGATATTTTTATTTATTTTTAGAGAGAGGGGAAGGGAGAATAAAGAAAGGGAGAGAAACTTCAGTGTGAGAGAGAAACAGTGATTGGTTGCTTCTTGTACACGGACCACGCCCACAACCCAGGCATGTGCCCTGACTGAGAATCTAACAACCGGTGACCTTTTGCTTTGTGGGATGATGCCCAACTAACTGACCCATACCATTTTTAAGATGTTCTCCTGCAGAGCATTTCTGTTATTTTTAAAGTATGACAGAATTTATCTTGAATTATAACTTTTTGGGTTAATTTTCAATATTTAAATTAGGCCTTTTATTTTTGTGATTTTAAAAAAATTATAATTTCACATATTAATTGTGTTCAAATTTAAAAAGATCCTTTAAAAACTCTAGCCATACATATGTTTGGACTTTCATATCTGTTTTCTGTCTCTATTATTTTCTCTTTGATTCTTTTCACTCCTTTATTTTGCTTTTGATCTTTTGGCTGTTTTTTATCCCTCTCCTCAAGGCTGCTATTATAATTTTGGTCCAGTCCATTCTTGCTTGTGTACTTTATAATTTAGTTCATTTTCTGAGATGATTTTGTCATTTTTTGAGATTTGTTTCTTGAATTTGGTCAACTTCCATTTCACATTTCTTGTCTTTTATTGATATCTATTATAAGTTTTAAAATTTCTGATTCAAGATGATCTTTCATAATTACAAGTACTTCTTTATTGATATTTAAACTGAAGGTGGGATATAACTTAATTGGTTTTCTTTGGTTAGTGGGTGGTTTGTAGGAGAGATATTGCTAGGTGAAATGTTTTGTTCTCATTTAAAAATTTCTTTTTAAGGTGGTTGTGTGTGGTTGTGTCATTTTCTGTTCATTTAAAACTGTTTCCATTGTATGGCCCAGAAATAGCATACGGGGCTAAGGAGTTTGGATAGCTCAGTAGCTTTCTGAGTTCAAGATCTCCCCCTTGGATGGCAAGATGAAGTGCAGCTCCTTTAATGGGTGACCTCTTGGGAGAGGGAGAAGGAGGGATTTCTTAATTTTAGTCTTTGATTTTTCTAAGACCCTTAATTTCCACCACTTGCCCCTTCCTTTCCACTTACCATGAAGATGACAAGAGACACCTTCCCTTTTAGTTGACTGCGTGTTCCCCAGAGGCAGTACCTTGCATTTGGAACCTGTGTACTGTCACAGGTCTTCCTTTCAATTTCTTCGTAGTCACCCAGACCCCATCCGTAGCCAGTGCTCAGTTCATTGGGGCTTAGATCTGTTCTCACTTTCCTCCACTTAGGACGGGACCATCTTTCTCCAGTGTGCCAGGGCCCTCCTGGCTTCTTCTCTGCCATGAAGTGTGCCCATGCTCCATTTGGGTGTGAGTCCTGGAGCTGATTCTGGCTTTGCTGTTTTGAATATATACTCCTCTATTTGCACATAAATTGATAATGTTAGTAGTCCCTGTCTCCTAGTTATGCTGTAGCATGGCTGAGCAATTATAGAGACAGAAGAAGCAGCAGTGTACAAAGATTAATTTGCTGCTCTGTATTGTGAATCCTTACCAGTGTTATAAGATAAAATCCCTAATTGTCATGGACAATTGCCATTCCGTTAGGAAGATTCCCTTCCCTGAAACAAAACTTGATACAGGCTTTCTCTTGAGAATCATCAGTATCCAAATCTTCTGTGCCAGACCTGCTAACAATGCCTCCAAATCATGCTCTCCTGCTTTTTGCTAATTGGCTTCCATAAGTTTCTGTCCATATGAACAAATTTCAAATTCCTGTCTGAGTGTCTGGCCTGGTGCTCTTTACACAACAATAGAACACCTTTTCTCATCATGGTTCTTCTTAGAATAAATATAATTCTTTACTTAATCCTTTCAAATGCATTATCTCACCAGACCCATTATCCTGGAGCTAAGCTGGGTATGCATCCTCAAAAGAGTTTATTTTTCACAAGATAAAACTAAGGCAAAGAGAAATAAAGTGACTTGTTGAAGAGCTATTTGAGAAAACTAAATTTATAATTTATGTTTCCTTATTCTCAAATAAACATTGTCCATTAGGTTCCCCCTAATCTATAATTAATGTAGAATAAATTAATATACATTTTTCTTTTCAACCAGTGGTAACTATATTCTACTAGTGAATATTGGGGATTATAATTGCCTTAATATGAGGGAGGGGCTGTTCCAGGAAGCTCATACATCTGTTTTGGTGTTACTGACCCCTGAGTCACTGCATATATGAGTTGTGACCTTCTAATTAACTAAGATTCTTGACGCATTTAGTGGGCTGATGTAGTAATTCATAGGACCATGGGGAATAGGGAGAAAGAAGAATAGAAACTAATTGAAAGATCTGAGATGCTCTATGGTTCCTCCAAAACGTCTGGAAAACTAACCTCACACTCTGGTCTGTAAAGGAAAAGGGACGATGACAGTGGTCAGGTAAGACTGGAGTGACCATGGCATTGTGACTCAGCTGGGGACAAAACCTGACTCTAAGTCTAAGTAATTATGATTATGATTATGATTATGATTATTATTATTATTATTTGATTTTATGCCAAGATGTGGCATTTGGAAAGAGCACCTGCCTCTGAACATCCTCTGGACATCCTGGGAAGGCCAGTCACGATCTCCCCCTTCCAGGAGATGCGGCAGAACACACGGCGGGCAGCAGAAGTGGTTCCTCCCCCACGGAAGCACACCTGGCAGAGCCTGTGTGGGGTGCTGGTGTGAGGGAGACCAAAGGGCACAGTGGACCTACTTAATGCCCATTACCTCCATTGAGCCTCACACCACCCCCGAGCTGGGTATGATTACACCAGCCTGGTGTATAAGGGAACTAGGTTTTAAAGAAGTCAATAAGTTACCCAGTGTAAGAAAGCTAGTACGTGTTAGAACTCAGAAAGGACCCAGAGCTTTGACTTACCCAACATTTTAAACTGCCCCGAGATCTGTCACTTGATCAAAGGGGCAGGACCTTCACCAATGAGCACGGTTCACCCGGTTAAACCTCACATCCTTCACCTGCAAATGGAGACAGTATTATCTGCTTTACAGCAATGGCCCAAGGATTGAATAAGGAACTTAGGCAAATTCCTGGCACGCGATAGCCAGTCCTTCTTCACTGATTGATTTGTACTTGGTTATCAGGCTTTCATATCATTAATTAAACAACTATTTATTGAGCTGTAGGATCAGCTATCCTTACTTCCTGATTACAGTACTTGGTAATTTCTTGTTACTGCTTTATGTAATCCTTAAAATAAGCCTACAATGTAGGTATTATTCTTATCTTCATTTATAAAAGAATACAAACATTTTACAAACAGACTTAAAAAGATGAAGTGATACGCAAAGGCCAAACCTCTGAAAATTAATTTTCCGAAGCCCTTTTACTAAAAGAGCTACATTTTTAAGAATTTTTAAAACATTGCTCTGTGCATCGGCACCCTCTCTGTCCTTGTGCTGGTCTTTCCGTTCTCCTGCATCTTCGTTTCATAAAAGAATGGATGATATCATACAAAGCCCAGCATCTCGCTGTATTCCACACGGCCCCTCTGCACTTCCCCTGTCTCTCATGGGGAAATTGCGTAGGGAGCTGCCTGACTCCAGTTTATTTGCCCGAGAAGTTACAGTGAATTGTTATTCAGCGAAACTATCAATGATTAATCAGTAGATAATTGGATGAGTTCCTGAAAAGCTATTTGTTTATGACAAATGGAATTTCAGCTAATTGACCCAGGACCAGGCGGGGGGCCAGCTTTTTGCTGTGTTGTTGCTGGTGGTGATGTTTCATAAGATGGCAGGTGGCTGACACCGAGTACTCTGAGGGACGTGAGTGTTCAGTATATTTGCAATTTAAAACAAAACTGATGCTGCTTGATTGTGGGGCTCTGTGTCCAGGGAGCAAGATAATTTCTGGGGAAGCTAGATTTGGCAGCTACCCAACTCCGTGCTTATAAAAAAAAAACCCAATAATGCACGTTATTTATTTTTACCCTGGACTGGTCTCTGGTAAAATCCACCTCTTATAACAGAAAGAATAGAGCTGGCTCTGTTTTACTCTCTGTCTAAACTATAAATAATCTGTCCTTTCCTTTTTTTAAAAGATTTTATTTATTCGTTTTAGACAGAGGGGAAGGGAGGGAGAGAAACATCAATGTGTGGTCGCTTGTTATACACCCGCTACTGAGAACCTCACCTGGCCTGCAATCCAGGCACGTGCCCTGACTGGGAATCAAACTGATGACCCTTTGGTTCACAGGCTGGTACTCAGTCCACTGAGCCACACCAGCCAGGGCCAAATACTCTACTTTTTCTTTCATTGTCCCCCACCTTTATGCATGTAAATTTCTGCATCTTAAATACCTCAAGACACAGTCCACTTCTATCTAACCTTCGACCACTAACCAAGAGAAAGCCACCATCATCTCTACCTAATCACTAAAATGACCTTCCGAAAGCTCCCTGACCTTCACGTCTTCCTCAAACCAGCCCATGCTTCACAACATGGAAAGAACGATTCATCTAAAACGGAAATGCCACGTGGTGTCCCTGTGCGGCTCAGAACCCAGCCTAGGCTCCTTGTGACCTGAAGAATGAAGTGTAAATGAAAATGCCTGGCAGCTCGTACTTCACAGTGAGGACTCAGCCTCTCCTCCCCCTGGACCCTCCGCTCCTGCTCGCATGAAGCAGGGAAGTTCTCCTAACCCAACAACCCCTCCTCACGTCCAGGTCTTTGCATGTGCTGTTCCCTCTGTGTGCATGTGCAGTGCTCTTCCCCCTTCTCTGTGTGACTCTCCTGCCCATGTTCCTCTAAGTCATTGCAAATAGTTTTATGGACAACCATAATCTGCAGTATAAACCCCCGCAAATGTGTCATGTGAATTAATAGACATGAACACCAATGTCCATAACAGCATTATTCTTAGCAGACAACGTCTGCAAATGACCCAAATGTCCTCCAACAGTAACACAGGTAAATAACTCGTGGTATGTTCATTTCCCTAAATATGGTAAGACACTGGCATTGAATGAACAACAGCTATAAGCAACATGATGAATCTTATACACACTATATTGAGCCAAAGAAGCTGGAACAAGAGGATGCTCAGATTCTATTTATTAGAATAAACATGCTAATAGATAGGTAGGCAAACTAGACTATAGTGTTTAGAGGAGAATACTTGGGTGGCGTAGGCAGGCAGAGAGACAGGAAGAAATGACACCACCAGTAAGTGAAGTGGTTCATTGTGGGAAAGATGGGTGAGCAGGAATACCGAGGGGCTCGCCGGTATTGCCGGTAAGGTTCTGTTCCTTGGCCTACGTGGCAATTCCACAGGTATTTATTTCATGATAGAGCATTGCTGTGAATAGCTTTGTTATATTTTATAATATAAAACATGAAGAATTCAAGTGAATGAATGAATGGAAATCCAACATTCTAGATAGTCCTGAGGTGCTCTCTCCAACTGTTCCTTATTCTCACACTCCCAGGAGGGAGGTGAAGAAAGGTGTGGAGGTAAGAGTGCCTGCCTTCCTCTTATTTGGGGCTTTTCCTTTCTCATACTTCTATTTCCCATGTTTCATTTCTTGCCTCCCCTCCTCTGCCTCAGGACTGAACAGCAGCCACGCTGATTTGCCCCAGGGCTGCTGACCACAGAGCCTCCTCTGGCTGAGAACCCTCCGAGGCTGTCAGGACACTGGAGGGTGGCCTCTTTCTGTCCATCCCTACAACTGGACAGTCTCCAATGCACAGGTGTGTCTAGCAGACACGCAGAGGGAGGCATCAGGCCAGAACACAGGGATTAGTCCTCACAATATGTCTCTGGGCCATGTTGCCCCCTTCTCCACATCCGGGCTCTGGCTGAGTCATGCACCAGAGGTGAAGGACACTGGTTGGCATCTAGTGTCCTGAGCATTGTCTCGGCAAGAGCTGGCAGCAGCCACCAGAGCGAGTGTGTGAAACCCAAGGCACGTCTGAAGGGAGAAGACAAGTGAACCAGTGCTCTGGAGTTTTACCTGATTCCCTTTATTTACATTTTTTAAAAAAGAGCATACACACCCCCTGAGGTCCTGACCCTGGTCAATCATCAGCTGCACTGTCCCTGACTGGCAGGACTCTGACTGGGCCGCACTGGCCGGGAAAGGCCAGGGGATCTGCACGTGCCCTCCGCACCCTCAAGTTGCTCTCTCTGCAAACCCAGCACGAAGGGCTGCCGCAGTGCATTGCCTTTGAGGAGCACTTGAAAGAGCAGAGTGTGTGTTTGCTCCGTCCACGGAGCCTGGAGATTGTTGCTGGTAAAAGGAAGGAAAAATCAATATGGCTATTTAAAATGGTGGCTGCTAAGCAGAGCCAGAAAGGGCACTCCAAGGAGGATAGTCAAAGCTTCAGGGAAGGAGAAAGAAGAATTTCAGTGAAGTTTTTACAAATCATACTTTCATCCTTATTCCATTTCCAAATTGCCTAAATCAGAAACACCCCTGCTCTCATGTCTTGCCTAGAAAGACTAATAGCTGCTCTTTCTTGAGTGTGTAGAATATGCCTAGAGCTTTGCCTACACTCCGTGGTAATATTAACTCCATTTTAAGATTTTTCTATCAATATCCCAAAGTTAGTTCATTTCAAACTTTTGCCCCTGTAGCTTTGGAAAAAAGTTCTAGAAATGGGATTGCTGCGTCAAATCGTAGCAGGTTAGCCAATCGAAGGGGAAGAAGCAAGGGCAGGGCGGGCTTTGGAATGCCACTTATTTCTGTGTGAAACGAGCCAGGGCATCTGTCCGTTCATGTCTATGTGCTCTGGTCCCGTCTAACTCAGGTCCTAGCAGAAAAGAGGAGGGCTAAGCCAAGATACAAGGTGTCTTCTGTCCTTCCCACACTGGCCTTCTTCGATTGATAACACCCTGCCCCACCTCTCAACATAGATGATGGATGATAGACAATAGATAGGTAGATAGATAGATACTTTAAACAGCTGATTATATCCAAGTGTCATTTTCAGCCCGTGACTTCTTTCAGCCCTTGAGAGGAGCCATACCTAACCTTACAACTAGAATGAATTACGATTATTCATCAATTGCCTAGAAAACAGAGGAATAATATCTCCAAGGGAATGAAAGAAAGTAACTGCTAATCTAGAATTTAATGTTCAGCAAAACCAGTTTTCAAAAGTAAAATGGAAATCGGTACACTTTCAGACAAATAAAAACTGAGAAAATTTGTTACCAGCAAGCCTACCCTAATATATAAAATAAAAGCTGTTCTTTAGAAGAAGTAAGAGGAAAGCTTGAAGTTGCAAGAAAGAAAGATTAAACCATGTTTAAATGTGAATCTATCTAAATAAATTTTGTCTCTACAAACAATACTAATAATGACTTGAGGTATTGAAATATAGAAACAAATGCATAGCAATAATAGCATTGAAGTATGTAGGGAGATGAATAGAATTAAGAGTTTCTATGGCTCGCACATTGTCTGGGAAATGGTAAGAGTATTTATTTGTATTAATCCTAAGTCATGGGTACATGTGCTGGTTTCTAAGGTAACTACTAAAATAATAGAAAATAATGTACTACTGCTAGGCTAATAGGGAGAAGTAGAATGAAAAGTTATCAAGCCCCAAACAGAGGAAGAGTAGGTAGAAAATAAGTAAGGAGGAGTGTGGAAAGCAAGTAGTAAAATGCTCTATTTAAATTAACATGTATGAGCAGAAAATGATATTAAATGTAAAATGACTATATGCCAACTAAATAATTATACGTGAGATTTTAATATTAATGGTGATAAAAAAGAAATTCATGGAAAATACATAATTTTAAAAATGTATGCATCTAGCCACATATCCACAGAATGCATGAAACAAAAACTCATGGGCTTAAGAAGGAAAATACACAAGTCCACAATCATAGCGGCAGAGTTTAATGCACTGCTCTTAATAATTGATAGAACAAGTAGATAAAAGTATGGATGTGAAAGATTTCAACAACATGATTAACAAACATGATCTGATTCACATATATAAAACATAGACAGCACCAGCCAAGTATGTACTCTACGTGAGTGACATAAAACGTTCAAAAAATCGTAGGCCATAAAAGTTTTGAAGGAGTCATATCATACAGAATGCAATCAAACGAGAGATCTGAACAACAGAAGTCCTAGAAACTTCACATATGCTTGGAATTCACAAAGGAGAAATGACAACGAAAGATGATAATATACACAGAGTGGGACACAAGTAGGTTCACAGTTGTGGGTATGCAAAACAGAGTTTATTCTTGTCTGGTATTTATTAGTTATTGTATTCGGGTAGAAAAGATGGAAAAAAATAAGCAAAATGTCAAGAGTAGTCATTTATGACTGGGTGGAAAGAACCGTGGATTTTTCCTCATTTTTCTATTTTTGTGGTTGCATTTCATAAGTAAGTATTATTTTTCCATGGAGAAAATATATTACATTTGTGGACAGAAATATATAGGAGTCAACATAATCCTTTCCAAACGCAAAAATCTATTCCGAGTGTAAGTACCCTGGTCTAAGTGAGACGTTTGCTTTGTAGACAAGCCATTATTCTTAGTGGCTTTACTTTTTTGACAAATGGAAAACATCTGTTTGATATTTTCACTCTTCTCACTTTGAAGGCAAGTAAACCAATAACAGCTAACTCAGGTGGGTAGGAAAGGGAAGGTTCTAAAAAGAGAGCCCTGCTTTTCATGGCTGGACTTTAATTTATGTTCTTAATCAAATGCTGTCCGCAGTTTCACTTCTTCCTTCCCTATTGCTCTCCTATTACTAAGCAACATGTGTATGGGAGGTTCTCTCACTCGTCAAATCGATGACAATATGCCCCGATAACAGAAGATCCATCAGCCCGGTTCAGTTGCCATAGCACTTGCCAGTGCACAGAAGGCTGTGCGGCGACTAGGCTTACCAAGTAGCTTCTTGCTTGTTCTCCCAGGGATCTCACTGACGCCTACGAGTCCTGAAGGAAAACACACTGTCCTCTCCCCATCTGAACTCACTGGGGCCCACAGTGACGCTGCGGTGACTGGGGGATTGAAGGATGGCTGGAACTTGACACAAAACCAGGACATCATCCTAAGTATTTTGAAAGATCATTTTCTTGACTTTGGGTGGTGAACACACAGTGCAACATACAGATGATGTGTTATAAAATTATACACTGAAACCTGCATGATTTTTAACCAATGTCACTCCAATACATTTCATAAAATTTAAAAAAAAGAAAGAACATTTTCTTTGAGTCAACATGTGTCCTGTGACCCAATGACAGAGAGAGCTCAGGACTATTCCGACATAAACAAACTGTCAGGAGGTGGCAGGGCTACAAGTCAGCCAGACCAGACCTGAGGTCGACTCTGGCTTCCACCTCACATTGATGGTAAATAGATTTTAAATTTCTTTGAGCCACAATATCTTCATATGTAGCAAGGGAGATAAGAAGGCTATCTTTGAAAATTACGAGGTGCCTGGTATTTAATAGGCACTTAATAAAATCTTATTTCTTCTCCATGGCAATTCAGGATGTTTTATGAAAAATCACAAAAAAAAGATTATCCAATCATTCTAGATAGAACCAGAGGATTTGTGTGTGTGCATTAAGAATAGTGGTCAGAAAGAATTATATGTGTTGGTGTGGACATATAGTTAGAGGTGGGAACTGAAACCTACAGGATCCCAGAGAGAGCCTTCTAGACTCTCCATGTAAAAGTTATAATGAAAGAGAGAAACAATTAGCCAACTCATTTAACAGGTCAGCTGAACCTAATTACAGGCTTATGATATATTCTAGTTGAAAGATATTTTGCTATTGTGTCCAATTTTCTCATCTTTCAAGCAAAAATAAAACAAACGATGCCAAGGTTCAGAGAAGAGAAGGTAATTTCCCAAGGTCCCATGACATTGTGGGGGGCAGAAATGGG